>JANRGW010054471.1:32634-106477 GCA_024733675.1 Psilopsiagon aymara | reverse complement strand
GGAAGTTTAGATTGGATATGAGGAAGGAATTCTTTACTGTGAGGGTGGTGAGGCACTGGAATGGGTTGCCCAGGGAAATTGTGAATGCTCCATCCCTGGTGGTGTTCAAGGCCAGGTTGGACAAAGACTTGGGTGACATGGTTTAGTGTGAGGTGTCCCTGCCCATGGCAGGGGGGTTGGAACTGGATGATCTTGAGGTCCTTTCCAACCCTAACTATTCTATGATTCTATGATTCTATATAAAATGCTAACAGGTCTCATATTAACAATCTTAATAAATTTCCTGTTCCTGCTGATCTGGGTACTTGAAAGTGAGTAGGGGAATTCTCTTTTATTAGAGGCCGTTAAATACAAAGTTTAACTCCAACTTTGATATTTTCATCACAAAGTCAGGCATTTTTACTGAATTTCAACTTTAAAGCCATACTGGGTAACAATAAACAGCAATACTTGAATCCTTTCTGTCAAACTGGCCTAGAAAAATGGAACTCATTTGACATCTTCCTCTCTACTTAGCCAAGAAAACAGATATAAATATGTAGGCAAGCAAAAAAAAGCTAAATGCTGCTGTCTAGAGATACTCCCTTAGAAGTCCAATGATAACAGAACATTACTGACGGAACACAGATGTAAGAAAGAAGATTCTTATTACTAGATGGCAATTTGTTTTCTCTTTCCCCCAGCCTCATCAGCCCTGACATCCTTGGATCGTCCCAATTTCTTCAGCCTTTCCTCAAAGCCATGGTTTTTTAAACCTGGGATCCTTCTCGCTACCATCACTGAGGACTAGCTGGTCCAAAACTTTTGTGAAGTGCAATGTACCAAGTAAGTTAGATTGCTGCAGTAGAGGTAAGGGAAATATGAAGCGTTTATCTCTTACCTGCTGTGCCTCAGTCTGGGCAACTTAAATGGTGTTTCTTATGTGCACAGTAGTACAACACTGGTTTAAGTCTGATTTATGATCCTCTGAAGTCCTCTAGATGCCTTTCTGCAGCCCTCCCTCTAGCCATCACCCTGTTTTCCTGATACTGGAGCAATCATTCCTGCCTGTGCTGCACTTGCTATACCACGCTGCCTTCACATTTTTTCACTTAATTTCTCTAATTTATAAACTTTGCTTTGAATACTAATCCTATGTTCCCAGATGCTTCCAGCCCCTCAGTCCTGGTGTTAATCTGCAAGTTTAATCACCATATTCTCTCATGCCTTGCTGAAATCATTAATGAAGTTATTAAACAACATTTTCAGCTCGAGTAGCCCTGTTTGACATGGGGATGTCAAATGTCAACATATGACAAATTTAAGCTTCCTGATAACAGGGTTTTTTAATTACCTTTTCTGATCTCCAAAGTTGGAGCATATTCCACAGCAAATAGTGCAGGATTCTTAACTCTGAGCTCTATATTCAGCCCATATTATGTGTCCTTTCTCCTCTGATGAAGAGGTAATAGTGTCTTCTTTTCAGTCTCAGAGTCTTAGTTCCTGAAGTGGAACTACCAATGCACTTCCAGGGTGAATTTCTGTTAGGGTAGGGAATAGACAATGAAAGAGTCAAAATATTCTTATGCCAGTCAGATAACTGGTAAGAACACAAACATTTGTCTTCCCTTCTGTCTGAGAAGTTGTATTGTGAACTGCTATGTCAGTTCCTTATGTTTTCATTGTTGCACGTACCTTGAGACTGAGTAACATATTTGATTGATCAGAAAATAAAAAACACAGAAATCTCTGAGTTTTATATATCACATAAGTGAAAGAAAATAAAAGCAAAGGAGGTACTATACAGCAAAATGATTAATTGGACTGCTGGTTATTTTTGGCAGCTACAGGATCTGTAATAGCTAAAAAGCAGGATGCTGAAAAGATACAGTATGTCCTTAACTCTGCCTTTCTGCCCACTATTCCCTGTACTTGTATAAGTCCTGTAAGATGGTTCTGCAAATTCTGTCACAAAAGACCTTTTCTTTTTTGCCCATTGTTGCCACTTTATTACTAGATGCAAACTAAGCTGTAAGTGCCCTAATATGCCCATCTGCATATCCTGAAAAGGGGTCTTAATTTTTCTATTTGCAAATGTTGCAGTTGCTCCATATTGGTTCTTCAGTCCATGTACACTCCCACTAGGTTCTTCAGAGATTCTTCATGTGAAGGTCTCTGTAAAGTTGGCATTGATCAGCACTACCGGTAGAGAGCAGTTGCCGTGTATCTTCTAAGACAAGAGTGGCAATAGTATCAATTAATGCATTTATTTCTCTCTTTCGAATATGCCATCTCTCAAGGACTAGCCACAACAAACCCTATTTTATAAGACTTGTACATTTGTATGCCTCTGGTTCAGCAGCATTTGGAGCATGTCCACAATGAACTGCATGCAAATGGCTCTCCCATGACATTTTCAAAGAAACCCTTATGTTAGTGGCACATGAAGACAAGTTCCAGTAGTTCTGTGACAGGTGAAAACCACTTTTGCTCTGTGAGATCTAAAGGGATGAGTAAATGTGTATTATGGCAGGAAGTAAGACTGTCTTTGAGTCTGTATTAGCAGTGAAAAGGTTTCAGTGTAAGAACTGTGTTGTTTTGCATGCATCTGCATCAGTAGAAGTTGGTCCTTTATTTCCAAGTATGAATTACATGTTGTTGCAGCTTAGTACTACTATTAAGAATTGCTTTGGCCAGTGTGATGGGGCGAGCAAGTCTATGAATGGAAAACTGTCTTGCCTCCAAGCAGGTGTGAAGTCTGAAAGATGCAGAAGGTTTGATCAGGCATCTTCCTTCAGGCCTAGTGCTGCAGTGTAATGGAACAGACTTGCAACATGGAGAACTTCTAATGCTGTAGAACTGTTATTTTCAGAGACCTAAATAGCTTGAGCTCTTGAAAATAATGAACATAAACATGAGAGTTCTTTTTATAGGCCACAAATTCTATTCCACATACATGGGCTACAAGACTTGGTAATCTCTGTGTTTTATGCCTGAAAAAGTAGAGAGAAAAAGTAAATCAGTCAGTGACAACAAATATGCTACAGCAAAGATTCACTTTGACTTCCAAAATGTGCCTGATGCTTTGGGATGCTTCTCTTTTTGAACATTTAACTTGAAAGACAAGAGTGGGAGTTTGCCTTCAGAAAGTGCTGAGCATGCACTGTCTGTAAATCATGTGCTCTTCCAGTTACTGTATGTCAGGCAAAAGAGAAATGGATCTGAAAATTTGAGATCAACATTTTACTGACCTGATTTAAAATACATTTTGTGGTAAATTCTGCTGCAACAGAAAAGCAAAACTTAAAACTAAACTCTTCCAAAACTTCCGAAGATGACAATGTGTAGATTCAAATATACATCTAGAAGCAAGGACAGCTAATGATATTTCCAAAGTCTCCCTCAGATGGCATTATTAGATTGAGTCTTGACTTGGCAGTTCAACTGGGTGCTTTTTGGCAGAAGACTCAGTCCCTATACCAAAGGAATTAAACTTTAAAGCCAACACACAGCTCAAACCACACAAAAATAGGAATTTCATGGGTAGAAATATTGAGATATGAATTAGATGAGGGTATATTTTGGTGGATAGGACAAAAAACAAAGCAAAACAGAGAAATTGATGATTAACTCAGCATTATTTGTGTGTGTCTCAATCTTTCTGTCTCTCTGAAGGGGAAAATGAATTCTCCTGCTTGTAAAGCAGGGTGAAAACCCTGGAGAAAGGAGCTATATCTTGAAAAATAAACCCAAAAACCAAACCACCAAGAATTAAATATATCCAGGTATCTTTGAGAGTGTAATTTAAAGAAATGACTACTTCTTATTTGTTCATTCTCTTCTTTTCCCCTACCTGCTCTCTTGCTTTCTTCTTACACACTCACACACTCACACATACTTGTGGAAGATAACACTGGGGAAAAAAGAGCACCAAACAGGCAAGACCTCAGCAACTGTAATCTTAAAGCAATGAACAAAGACAGAGCCACCAGATCCACTTCTCAAATACGGAATTAAAATGACACATGAAACTAAAGCCAGAATTTACAGTGGAAGCAGGTCTGACAAAAAAAAGTAAGATTTTTGGAGCTGCTGGCTAATAGGAAAACAGGAGTGACCAAGAATGGGCACAGAAATGTTTCCTTGCTGTCTTTCACTGGCTGGGTGTGATCTATCCGCATGCTCCTAAGTGATTCCACTCTGCCAGAAGGCATCTTTTCAGTTTAACTTTGAACAACAGCGTGTTTTGTAGCAGTAGACTTTAGTGACATGGAAAACTCAATTTGTAAACATCTTTTATAATGCTGTGCTTAAGGGACCTCCTCAGGGCAGCTTTCATGTTTGTAAGCTGCAGAAATCATTGCTTTATTCTATTGAACTGTTTCTACTTGTTATTTTATGCATCACGAAGTTCATTCTTGATTTAACATTCTCAAAACTAGGTGTGAGATCCAGGATATGGTACTAAAGTACACACCATCTGGAACTAACCTTATAACATGTATGAACTAAAGAAAAACCAAAATATGAGTCAATACATTTGCCATTTTTAGTTTTGATCTAGAGTGACCGGGATATATTCGAATACAAAAATCCATTGAGCAGTTTCATTGGTGGCATAAACTTAGATCTCCATCCCCAACTTCCATGTTGGACCTAAGTCAACCTTCTGTTTATGCCCACATCAAAGATACAAGTTATTTTCTACCATTATTTCAAATGGGATTCAGTTAATAGGAATAAGGAAGAATTCTGATGCCCAGAGAGAAACAAAAGATGACTGTGACCAGTGAGTTGACTCCGTGAATTATAAATCAGAATGGAAGTAAGTGTGCTGAAGACACATTTATTACCACTGAAAGGGCTGATCCTGAGCTGAAGGGATACTGAAACGGTGCATAAGTCTTTGCACAGAAAGGAAGTTTATTCTAAGTGAACACATGCTAACTCAGTGAAGATGGTGAACCCACTATTCCATTAGTTTTTAGATTTCCATCCAAGCAACTTCAGAAGGACGCATGACTTTCTATGTGAACATTTCTATCACCTCTGTCATTGCTTGATCTGCACCTTCACACTTGCACTGTGGTAAGGAAGATGAGGGGAGGGGCAAAAAATGAACTGACTGCTTTTGCAGATTAACAGAGATTGTCCTTCCTAAGTCTTAGACGTTCATGCATCCCCAAAATTTTGTGGAACCTCTCAGCCCACTGACAGTGGTTGAACAACAAGATGAGGCTGTTAGCCAACAACTTAATGAGAGAAGATACAGCTGCAGCCTTACATACTGAGAATACTGACTAAGGCAGATGTAGAGACAAATGTGAATGATAGATTTCTTGCTGCCTGCAAAGGAAATGAAGTAAATGATATGTATATAGACAGCAAGACCTACATCTTATCAATAAAACATTAACTATGTCATCTGCAAGTGGAAATACCATTCCACTGAAGTGGTGTTATTTTTTCCATGCCTTCTTATACATACTTACTGGTTGTATAAATATTATCATCATTAAAGAAAAAAAGCACTTAGAAAGACATATCAGATGCCTCTCTAGGGCCAGCACAAAGTGCATTGCTTCCTAATTTTCAATAAGGCAGGAGGAGGATTTGTGCTTGCAAGTACAGGGATGATTTTCATCCACTTAAAAAATTCACCATTTGAAAGGCTCCTGATTTTTCCTCTGTCTGCATACTCCAACTGGGAGAGGAAATATATTGGCATAAAATGTGGGGAAAGTATTTTCCACAAACAGCAGATACTCAGCATCAGAACTCAGCCTCACTGATATGCAGAAGTCTTATGTAAAGAAAAAAGTTTTAATTGCTACTTTCTAAATCCTCAGAGCCCCAGGTAAAGTCTTATTTGAAGCCTGATTCATGCTCAAAATAAGAGTCTCTGTCATGAAACAGAATTAATACCTTTGAAAATTAATTTACATGTCATTTGTAAAGGACTTTTGTTTGGAAATGCTGCTGTACATGACAATCCTGATTGAAAGGCAGAGCTACACACTAATACACCACAGGACAGGAGGTTAAACATGTGTATCAATTTAAGGAAAACGTGATTTGGGGGGGTTTGCAGTTCTAATATTGCACAGCTTTTGCACTCACATAATTTCATTGATATCAGTGGAGTTGCTCCACTTATACTGACAAAATAAAGAGACTCAGGTGCCCTGTTTGCACTGGCATTCAGGACAGGATGTTTGTCAGGATCAGAGTTTGTAACTTGCTGTGGTGGGGGTAAAATGGAGATGTCAAAAAGACAGTCTCGAATATAATTGGTACAGGCAGCTATTCTGAATCTGATGAAGATGATTTTGGGAAGACAGTCAAAGATACATCAGATGGTACTAATTTCAGTCTTTTCCATAGGGTTCACAACTATTTGTCATGTCAAAATTGTAGACAGAGAGTTGTCAGTTGTGGGTTGATTGTTTTTTTTGGTTATATCTACACAACTCATTTTTGGTCACCTCATTTTTGAGGTGACCAAAAATGAGAAGCTTCCTTTTGCTGTAATTTCCCAGTTATATGCTAAGCATGCTGGAGGAATCAGAATACAAAATATGGATTACTTAGTGTGCAGTACAGGCATGTGGCAGCACATATGGCATGATACATGAACACCAAACAATATGCTCAGGCCCCAATGAGTTTGCAGGAAGCCAGAGAAAACACAAGTAGGTGACAACAATAATATGCAGTGTAAGAGGAAAGTGTGGATGTAGCAGAGCATGAAAATGCATTCGCTCCCCCTTCTCTCAGGATGGAATATGGAATATGGCTGAAAGCAAGCAGGATTGTCTTCTTCAGATCCATGTGAGGCTGTCAGGATAACTACAGTTGTTTAATTTATTAGTGTTTGTGTTCCCACCCTGAGATTCTATAGATGTTCAATGTCCTCTGTGCATCTGGAATGGGGAAACAACAGAAAGCAACAGTCATTTTTGAGATCCCATCTTGTACAGAATCCAGAATGTAGAGGAGCAGGGCAGAGCGATGTACAGCAGCAGGACAGAGTGACATGCAGCACATCTGATACAATTCAAGTGATACATTGGAAATATTTGAAGAAGCTACACTTAAGAGTTGCACCACAAAGACAGTGTCTCTATTTCACAGATGCATTTTGTACCAGCGTTATTTTGGAATCTGAGATAATATTCTGCCTGCACTGTACTGCCTTCCAACTGCTACTTCCAAGTGATTTTGAACTTTTTACATGCTTTCCCATTATTTCTTTTACTATTCATTGCATTCTCCTTTTCCACAATTAAAGCATAGATATTTGATGAGCTAAGCATAGGCTGGCTTAAGATGAACAAATAACTAATCAAATATTGACATCATGGTGTTTTGAAGATATGCACTACTAACATCCTGTGTTGTTTCTTGAGCAACAAAAATGCACAGAAGCTACAGAGCATGGCTGAACACACAGCAAGTTAGATAACAGATCTGCTGCTCAAGTGCAATTTGGAATGAAGGCAATAATGGCTCCTAAATAGGAAGCAGCACTTGGATCTTGCTAGATAAATCTTGGTATTTTCATGATAGAAAGCCTTTGCCACAAAAGCCTGAAAGATTGCACTGTTAATTCAAATGTTCCTCACTGGCTGGATTAAAAATCTCTGTTAGAATGATAATTAAAAAGGATGTGTGAGATGGGGACTGCTAAAGCAAGAGAAAATCACTGGTGTCTTCCTATGCTGGGTTCTGTACTGATTGCATAAAGAGCTGCTTGCAGGATTACAGCTGACAGTGCAAAGGGAAGTTGCATTTCAGTTCCCTTGCAAAGGGAATTGAGGAAAAGTTGCTGTTGCCTTTTCTCTATCACTGATAATGGGAATACTCTCTTCTTTGATGGTGTGGAAGATAAATATATCCAATGGTTTAATGGTTTTCAAAACAAGCTGTAAAGATCCCTCACACGTGGCACCTGCAGCCACACACAGTACATTCTCTTTCTGTTTAGGGACTTTTTGTTTGTTTATGATAATCATTTTACTTGAGAATTTATTGTCTGAGCAGATTACAGAATGGTATTGCACAGGTAAGCATTTTTATGTCATCTCTGCCATATCTCAAGAAGATTTGAAGATTTAAATGCTTCACATGCATGATAAAAGTCCTGCTTATACCTCGGCAATTATTTTTCACATTTAAATGTCTCTGTTATTTTAGTAATGTTTTTTTTTTCCATTCCCTGAAGGGCTTTTTTTCCATTCTCCAGGGCTAGCCTGGAGAACCAACTGACATCACATTTCCCTTTTTGAAATGGAGGAGAGCTCCAATGTTAAAATGCAGTATTTACTTGGCTCCTATTTAACTGAGATTTGATCTATTTAGAAGCCTCCTAATTTAGATTCAGGATCACCATTTCAATACCATTGATAAAAATTTCATACATATTTGTGCACAGCAGCCACTGTATGCATACCGATGAGCACTTCCCAAGGCATTCCTGCTGCACATCACGTGTTGACACAATTGTCTTTCAGGTGAAAAAGGCTGCACATAGACAAAGACTCCTCAGACCACTCCAGTGTGGACTGTCAGTCCAAACATAAAATAATGCAGTGGAAAGGGGCTGCCAAATGCAGGAGGATGGACAGAATCCCTAGAAATATATGTATATAAGGGTAAATATATATAAAGAAGAAGTTCTTTACTGTGAGGGTGGTGAGGCACTGGAACAGGTTGCCTGAAGAGGTGGTGAATGCTCCATCCCTGGCAGGGTTCAAGGCCAGGTGGGACAGAGCCTTGGGTGACATGATCTGGTGTGAGGTGTCCCTGCCCATGGCAGGGAGTTGGAACTGGATGATGTTAAGGTCCTTTCTAACCCAAATCATTCTGTGATTCTATGATCTACAAAATTCCTGTGCATGCAAGCCTGTCTTGGTAAACGCAGACTCTTCTCGTTTTCCCGGAAACTGAAGGTTTTGTAGCACACATGATTGTTGGACACAGATGATTGAGGAGTCTGCATTTTGTTAAACACGCTTCTTGTGAGAAAAGGAAAATCAAGACTTCTCCCCAAAGGAAAGTCATATTACCACTTGCCTTTGATTTACATCACATATGTATGATTGTATGATCCTGTGTTTAAGAAAAGTACTGAATATCTGCCGTGCCTTGGAATGAAACAAGGTTAGACCATCCCCACATACACTCACTAAAGCTACTGGCTTACTGGCTACAGTTTTCATTATCAGGGACATGTCAAGCCCCCACTGAGATCAGGATCTTCCATGGGAAGTGAAGTGTGTAGGCACTGTGACTGTTTCAACCTTAGAGAATTCAGTGTTCCCAGGTGAAGCAGACAGGAATAAATCTGAGCACCTCCACGACGAATTGCTACAGCAAGTCAAAGAAGAGTTTCTCAGAATAACCTGTCACGGCTCTTTGAAGCTCACATCAGGAATCAGCAGAGAGGGGCACTGAATTAAAAGCTGTACAGATTATAAGCCACTTCTGCCTTTGCCATGTGACTTACTAACTGTCTGTTAAGTCTTTCTTCACCAGACCACACACTACTAAAGGATCTCTTTCCTTCATAGAATGCTGCTTGTTAAAATTCATATCAGAATGTTTAATGGCTATTCCTAAAATAGAAAATAATTACATCAGATTTTTGACTGTTTCAGGCTCTGCTGTGCAGAACACAGCCAAATCTACTCCCCAATAATGTGATTTCAGATGCAGTGTAGCATACACAGCTTTGCAATATATATCTGTGGTTCTGCTCCTCATGGACCCATTTATCAGCTTATCATTGTATCACAACTGGAATGATTTTATAGTTCTTCTCTTTTTCTCTAGTGTCTATATCTCGCTATATAAAGAACTTAATAAAGGACATTAAGCTGTTTTGCTGACAGAAAGCATAGACAAGAATGATAACCAGCTTTTCTAGTTATTATTCCCTTTAATTTCTAGAAAACACGATTTTCTCAGCCATCCTCATTTCTAATATGGAGCTCAGCTGACTGCCTGTCATTTCTATTTTGTTTTACAGAAAGGCTGGTGAAAAGAGGCTGCTAGTAGGAACTGCAATCCAACAAGTTCACTCTCATAGTAAGAGTGCATATTTCCCAAGGGGTGACTGGCTAGGAAAACGACGCTGGGGATTTTTGCAGCAACTGCATGTCACTCAGTGTGTCTTCTCATAGTGTCATGAATGCCCGGAGATGGCTCTGCCCAAGACAGTTGTTATGCCAGAGCAAAGGCACATTAAATGTGCGAGTTGAGCTCTAGCTCTTTTGACATCCCACTTGTCTGACTATAATCCCAGTGACAGGACCCTTTTGGTGCTCTACAGTGGTGCAGTGTTTTGGTTTAGTTGCTTTATTTTGCAGAGGATCGCCCTAGTGCAGTTCTTTACTTGCACACTTGCTGCTAAAAACTACTATTTATTAGTTTCATGAGACATACAAAAACTGAGTAATAACATTACCTGTGAACTGTAAGCCCCCTTTAATAAAAGTCTTTCTCCATTTGAAAATAATCAGGAATTGTCCTGGCCTTTAACAGTTCCTTCTACAGAGGCTGTCATGGGGAGGGGCAAGAAAGTGTGTGCTGGTTTTGCTAAGGATCTTCAATCAAGTTGATAAGTCCTGTTTTAGCAAAGTTTCTAGATCTCTGGATTTGAGTTCTGTGGATCTTCCACAGGAAGACAGAATGATCTGAGATGTGGGATAAGGCAGAGGATATGAGCATCCATAGTGCTCATCAGAAAATCCTTATTGTAGCATTTATCACTATTCGTCCAGGTTTTCTTTCCGTCTGGCCTATCTGCCATAACAAATTCTAACTGGGTAGTTAAGTTAGCTCTTCAAAAACATTTTGCCCCTTTATCTCAATGATCTACCCTGTGGTTTCATTCCCTGATACGCAGCTGTGCTGACACCACAGAATACCTCTTTGCAAATCACCTTGAGCAGACTGGTGAGCTCTCCACAGTGGTACAGAGCACTCTGGGAGGAGAACAACGCTGTTATGTCCTCCATTTCTAGTTCTTACTACCAGTAGCACTTGTACACTGGGACATTGGTAAAAGAAACTCTATTGATCCAGATATGGAGCTGGCTAAAGACCAGAGCTGGCTAAAGACCACTGAAAACATGGGAAAATATCTGTAGAAATTAATAAGCTCTGGATTGCAGCCTTAGCAAGGGTCACACTTGCATTTCTTTATATTCCCCACTATCACCCCACTCAGCTTTATTTTCACTTACTCTGCATTTCCTTGCATTTTGTAAAGTCCCCTCTATTTTTCACATTACACAGCTCTCCTGAATTCTGCAGGAGCCTTAAATCATGCCTCAGAGGAAATAAAAATGTTCCTGTTACATTCAGCAGAGGAACTCTTCCAGGTAGAGGAGGGTTAGCTAACAAGTCAATAGACAGTCAGCTTTCCCCTCATAGCTGCTCTGCCTGTAGTGGTAGGGATGACCATGCACCCTGACGGCTTCAATTTTTCTGATAGGCTGGGATGGAAAAAGTCAGACTGCAAAATACCTGCTCATTCAGTCCTGGCTTTAGAGGTGCCTCTCTGAATTCAAATCCAGTTGTTCTGCATCTGTATGTTAGCCAGGCGAAATACGTTACTGGCTTTGCTTTACCTTTCTTCTCTCATATGAAGTCCTGCCCTTGTCTTTTTGGTTTTTTTTTTTTGCTTCACTAGGAGATTCCAATGTCTTTTAATGGAGAGATTTTGTGATGGGATACAAATCCAGCTGTAAGATACAAGTATCAAAGCTTGGGACACCTGGTTTCATCTTCTGGTTCTATCAAATCGACATTCAATCTCTTAACATGGCACTTAGCCAGTAGGATTATTAATGGGTCATAGGAATGTCAGCATCTGAGCATGCAGAGCTATATATTAGCACAGCTTTTTTGGCCAGTCTCTCCTTGGCAATATTAGATTTTGGGGGAAATGTGGCTTTGAGAGGACATCAGTGTGAAGCTATCAGTGTGCAAATGCAGGAATGCAAACCCTAATGAAGTTTGGAGAGCTGTAAAATAGCGATTACAAGCACATGCTGTGAATAAGATACTCGAATTCCACCATCAGAAATATGCAGAGATGTGTGTGCATGTTTTCCCTCTCTGGCTTCCCTTGCTGTTTGTCAGTGGCAGTGCCTTAGCTTCTTAGCACTGCATAGGGAAAACTGCCTAGTAACAGTTAGGTTGTTCACCTTTGGTTCCATTGATATGTCAGTCATGTATGCCATGGTTTTGCTGTAAAATCTTTGCATTTCAATTGATTGATACCTTGGGAATCTGCAAAATTAAGGTCACTTAGATGCTCTTCCCTAAGCAGCAGAGCTCCTGTTCTCTCCCTTGCATTCTATCTAAGCATTCTACCATGTAACAAATGAGCTGAAGAAGAAACTGGATGAAACAGGTTTCCCTTTGCAATACAAAGCAGCCTCAATTCGTTAAAAAAACTTTATCCCAGATAGTAACCTTCTCATGCCAGGAAATCTCTCGCTGCTTCAGGAAAGAGGAACCATTCTTTAACAAGGAGTTGCAGTACTGAGCTCACAGTTGAAAAAGTTCAAAATTTGCTACACCCTATAGGGCATAATAATGAAGAAAAATAACAGATTTTTCCAGGTGAGGAATCTCCTTGTGCCTTACAATGATGTATAAGAAGACATGTAGGTATGTATGTGGCTTGCTCCATGTGGATCTGTTAGGATTGTGGGAGTAGGAGTGTGTCCGCTTTGCAACTTTACTGTGATTAGCTTAGATCTTCCTGAGTCCAGCCTGGGAGCTGCAGTGTTTAGAACAAGGGCTCGGGCAACCTGAGCTAAACAAAACAAGGGTCAGACTGTCAGAATTGCTTCAGAACACAGAGATAGGCACCTAGTGTCATAGTTTCCTAGTAGGAACAACCTGTCTCACTTTCACTCGAGCTAATTATCTCCTCTCCCTGGACATCTGGGCTTCTAGCGTCAAAATACCACTGAAAACCTTGCTCATTCTGCAGCTGATTCATAAAACTCAAACATGGGGACAGAGCCTACTGCTTACCTACAGCGACATGTCCCTCAAAACTGGGCAGATCAGGGAATTAGAATCCATCAAGATTTTCTGTCCAGCACAGGGCATTTCCTAGGTGTCTTCTGCTGGAAAGCCCTGACTTGCTTGCCTGTACCTGGAGGCTTTACTCTGCACCTCTCACACAAACTTGTCTGTATTGCTATGCAAATTTTCCACTCAGAAAGATAAAGCTTATGTGGATGAGTGGGTTGTTCCAGCAGAACTGTGCTGCAGGGTCTCCTATGTTCTTCCAAGTGTTCTGTGGTGGGTGTTTGTTTTTACTTCTTTCAGAATCTGCAATGACTCCATCTTTTCTGCTTTTCCCCAGCGTTACCTGCTGCACATGAAAGCAAATTCAACAGGATCAGTGGAACTAATATCACATTGACTTCTTGAGGGTAAGTAATCAGAATACAAGCGTTCAGGAAACAGCCTATAAAGAAAGATGCTGCAAAATATCTGGCAGCAAAAGGTTTTCACAGACATAAACAAAGAGCTTCTTTTCTTGTTTTTCACACATTAACTTTTACTGGACAAAGATATAAACCCCAGTTATCTTTGAGGAGAAACCTGGGCCAATAAGCGGTCTAATATCAATTAAGCCTTAATATTAAGATGCACAGATGATGATTCTTCTCTGACTGAAGTGAAATGGCTTGCCTGCTTATACTAGGAGAGAAAGAGAACCTTTATGAAAGCTTTTTACTGATCTTCCTCAAAATGCTATTTATTAAAATAGTAGTTCACTGTTTGAAGTCTGGTGCATAGGTTGGATTCTATTCTGACCCATATGGATATTTCTGCTTTAGGATTTCCTCTGTATTTTCTCTTTGCAAGGCTAGATAGGATTTAATTTAAACTCAGGCAGTGAAGAATTTCATGCAGAGTTCAGACCTGGTTAAAAAAAGGTGCCTGAAGTAGATCCATGTGGCTGTGATGAGAGAAGAGAGTTACAAAGTCCTGCTTTCCGTTAGTGGATGAATTTATGTTTCCCAGCCATTCCCAGGTTTTACTGACAGGACCTCACCCCTTCTAGACCTTCTAGCTAAGTTAAGTGGACCAAATTTATCTCTGGTGGAAGCCCACTAAAGGCTGTGGCATTAGCATACTGTGACTGACACACCGCAAAATCAGGTTAGGCACCAATTTCTTCAGCAGCAGATCTTGGTAACTGTCATGCTCCCATCCTGACTTACAATTGCTCTGCTATCTTCCTTGTACAACTCCATTTAGAGAGGCCCCATGAATCATCCAGTTTGGCTTTTTACTGAAAGGAGCACAACATAAGCTATTTTTCTCTTCAAAATGGAAAATTAAGCATTTTTGTATCCATACATTCGTTATCTCTAGCATAGCTGCACACAAACTGCTTAATTGGCCTCTGAGACATATGAAGCAGAATAGTGCCCAGTTAAACTGCAGCTTGGAAGACATTCTCCTGATTAGGAATATAACTGAATCATGGATCATTAGCAGATTTCTGTCTGGAGAGGTAGTTTCTAAATGGTGGGGTTTGTATTAATGATGTCTAGCCAAGCAGTCTGTCTGGCTTTATCCTCTTGTATGCTATCATGATCTCTGACAGAACAAAGCTATTGACTAGGTATCTCTGAGTAATTACTCTGCAGAATGAGAGCCGAGGTCTTTAGCTTTTTTTCTCCCTACAATTTTCCACTGAAAATGATGCATTTTTACATAATCTTTTGTACTGCAAAGTGGGATGGAGTTTTTGATCAGCCTTTTTAGGACACTTTCTTGAAAACAAGCAACTAAAATGCACTTTTTTATTGTTCCAAACTGGTTTTTTATCCTTGACAGGCAAATTTCTTTCTCTTTCACCATGTCACTACTGTAGACTTCTACTGGTGACAGCTTCTCTCCTCTTCACAAGAAAACTGTACTGCTCTTACCTCTCTCAAGAAATGGAGTGGAGGGGATACACTACCCAGTTATGATTCCCTAGGACTCAATCATCAAGCTGTGCTGGCTGAGGTCTTGGGTGACTCTCTGAAATAAGCCATCTCCTTGGTCAGATTTCAGTCATATTATTTCACATGGACTGTTTCTTCAATAAATGAGCCTAACCTGTCTATCCATGAAGTCTCAGTCTAAAGGGGATCACTTCCTGAATCATTCACTGTATTATCAATGCTATTGCTATCTAAAAACCCTTCCATGACTCATCAGACCATTAATATTTGCCTTGAAATTCCAGCTAAAGCTGCAAGAATTTTACGAGAGGAGCTGGAATTCTGTTGCAAAATTTGTCTTTTTATTTCTTTGCTCTTCCCTAATTCCTTTGAAACCTTTCCAGGGAGAGATTACAGTCCTGAAGGATGATAAAGGAGGAAATGATCAGAGGCCTTCAGGATTCCCAGGCAGAGGCTGCAGAAAGACAAAGCATTAAGAGGGAGCAGCAGTCCTGTTACACAGTTTTGTGCTACAGCTCTTGCTTTCTGGCCAGAGAGCATTCAATGTGTGTGTGTGTGTCCTGCTGGCAGGATGTAGAAGAAAGGATATGATACATAGATTAATGTTTTCTTCTACCAGTAGCACATGGGCCCCCTCCCTGTAGTATTTCCCTCATGTTGCTGCTATATTTTAGCTCAGTAGTAGATTTTTTACCCACATTAACAAGCATATGAGAGCAAGCTCCCTGAAACTACAGTGTCTGTGAGCAAACTGTACCCTCTTCAGAAAAAACAAATAGCTTGTAGCTGTTTTTTTAACATTTTGCCTGGGATTGCTTGTTTAAAATTCTGGACAGGTTTGGTCTTCGGGCAGGTGGTACAATGTAAAAAATGAACATTTCAGTAACTTTCCAAGAGTATTTCTCCTAGAGCACTGTTTATAATGACTGCTTGTTACTCTTCTGGTTATGCCAGGCGGAGAGGGAAATGTCAAAGCCTCCTGATTTATCCTGTATTTCTTTTTTCCTGTGTAAGTTCTTGATATCATTCTCATTCAGCTTACTTTTCCACTTCATGCAAAGACAGTCAACCTGAAGAAATGAAATATTTTACACAGAGAGCATTTCACTATGTACTTTTCTCCCTGCAGGTGCTGTTCATTATAGGTACCTCCATGTAGGTACACGGAGACTGAACTAGCTCTGATCATGGAGTGCATGGTCAAATTAATCTGTGGTGGGCTTAAGAATTCAGAATGTACTCCATAGCACTTTCTTACCAAACTCCTCTGGCTTCTCTGCTTCATCATAAATTTCATCGTAAACTTCATTACATATATGGCTGCCCCTTCTTTTCTTTCAAAAAGTCCCAAAGGATTTTAAAAGATGGAAATGTCACCATTAAAGTATTTTAGATATTCCTTTAATTGAAACGCTATACTTAGCTATATTTACCTTTAATTATTAAAAATTAACAATCAACACTGAGGGTATTTCATAGAATCATCGAATCATAGAATGGCTTGGGTTGGAAAGGACCTTAAGATCATCCAGTTCCAGTCCTCCACCTTGGGCAGTGACACATCACCTTAGACCATGTCACCCAACCTGTGAGGCCAGATCACAGGCAAAGCCAAAGGCTATTAGCTTTTCCAAGCTGCTCCCCAGCCAGTGCTCTCTGACAAGGTTCCTATTGCTATTTTAACCTCTTTATAAAACAAAGAAATCCAATATACATGTTCTGTGTTATTCTCAACAGAGCCATCTCTCCTCCAAGGCAGGATGGAAGAGTGTGTTTTAATAGCAAAGCTGGACTGCGGTACAAAGCATGGCTGAAAAATCAGCCACAGTTCTGAGTACAGTGTGTTACAGTTGAGTGAAATGTGATTTTCAAACAGCAGAATCATAGAATCACAGAATGGTTTGGGTTGGAAAGGACCTTAGCATCATCCAATTCCAACCCCCTGCCATGGGCAGGGACACCTCACACCAGACCATGTCACCCAAAGCTCTGTTCAAGCTGGCCTTGAACTCTGCCAGGGATGGAGCATTCATCACCTCTTCAGGCAACCTGTTCCAGTGCCTCACCACTCTCACAGTAAAGAACTTCTTCCTTATATCTAACCTGAACTTCTTCCCCTGTTTAAATTTAAACTTAAAGAAGGTGTGTTGCTTTTCCCCACACTGATTTCCTTTCTTTCAAGTCTTCCCCTTTGGAGTCCTTTTTTTTTTTAGGGGGGGGGGGGGGGAATACTCATAGATTTTGGTGAAAGTTAGCTGCAAGTGGCACCAATGGAAATCCTGCATGCAGCTCTCCTGGGCATTCACAGGGCCTCAGAAGCTCAGCCAAACATTTTCATAAATATTTTACAGCAGGAAAACTCTGCAGAACCTCAGAGAAAATTTCCACTGCACAACTCTAGCAAACAGAGCCCAGCTCTTTACAAGCACAGACTCTTCAGCATCCTCCAAGGTCAGTGGAAGGGGAGAGCTGGTTCCCTAAAGTACAGCCATGTTGCAGCAGAGACTCATAGAAGGCAACACATCTGCATTTTCCTGCTAGCCTGCAGCAGAGCCCGCAGCATGCTGGAGCAGGGAGCTAAGTAAGGTGTTTTGTCCTCTACCTCTCAGCACTGTTCCCATGGGAGGCAATGCTATCTCAGCTTTCACTGTCAGCTGCACACTCTGGCTCTAATGGATGTGCTTTCCAAAAACCACTCAAAATAAATCTTTGTCCGATACTTTTCAATGTCAATCTGCTCTTCTCCGAAGCTGGACTACATTCTTCCAAAGGCACAGGAAGGTAAACTAGGATACAGTGGGAGGTGTAGCCTTGGGAGAATCACCAGAAGGAGTCTAAGTGAAGATGGAAACAGGTCCCCAGGGTGTGTGATTTGTCCTCTCCAACAATTCACATTCCTAGGATTCCCAACACTAGGTCTCAGCATCTTTCCATCATCTGCCTGAAGATCGCTATCCCTCTGTTTGAGTGGGAAGAGCAAGCAAGAAAGCTTCCCTATTGCAGCCAAAGTTCAAAGCCCAGCCTATTAGCTCATATCACTATTAATTTCCTTTTACATTAATATATAATACTGCTAATGCTTCTCTGTGGATTTCTCACTCATCAAAAGAAGCAAATACATAGCTTTTTAGTAATAGGACACAGCCAGAGTCTCAATAAATTAGTACAGTCACCTGAACTTCACTGGTACCTCAGGAAGTTATCAGAGAGCCAAATATAAGAGAAAACCATCAGCATTTCCATCCCATTTACAACATGGGATGGGAGATTAATTAAGGTTAGGATATGAATTCAGACCTAACCCAGGTTTCCTACAAGAATCAATGCTTATCTTGTTTTTCACCTCCAAAAAGCTGGGCCTGTTCTCATAACCTTCTAACTCTGCCTAATTTTACTTACCCAGAAAGAAGTAGTATGGCATTCTTCTTGACGTGTTCTGATTAATTTGTATGTATCTGACAACTATCTTACTAAAGATCCAATTCTCATAAAACAAACTGTCGTTCATGTCATATCCTCACTCATTAATAAATTTAAGGCCATTTATTTGTGCTCTGACAGTTTCTCTTTTACTGCTGCCACAATCACAATATTGTTGGCAAACTGCATCTTCTCTAGACACCACAGTTTAACAGGGTAATTCTTACTGTTGATGTTTCTACTGGTTTACTCAAAGCAGTTTTCAATCAAGCAGGCACTCAGCAGTCCCTGCTTCCTGGAGTTCTAAGTGATGCATTTGAACAGTGGGAACAATTAGCAAATCTGTGAACAGTTGAGGTCAAAGACAATCTGAAGAATAATGAAAAGTGCATTAAAGTAGAAGGTTAGATTTTTGAACAATGATTGTAGCACTAAATATAGACTGTAATCTGAGAGACCAAGGGCCAAAATGGTGAAGTGTAGAAAACATGGAAGTCAATACTAACTGTTCATATTATATGGGAAAAATGCAATGAATTTAAGACTGAAAATTAAAGCCCATTATCATAAGCAGGTTTCTATAAACTAGACTGTGACAGGCAGTTGAAGATAAAGCACTAAAGCCAAGGCTACATGTATGACTTTGGCTATCAGAGTCTTCTAAACACTTGGAAAGACACCAGAGAGATCTGGCAGAGAGGCACAGAATGAATGTATTTTCTCCCTCTAACAAACCTCCATGTATGTAAGATGAGATTTGTAGAATAAGATGTATAAATCCCCAGTGATTATTTAAGGATATAATTTAGTCTTGTAATTACTGTCGTCTCTTAACAGCTGTATATTTAATTGATTGCAATGCTTCAGGGCTAGAACGATTTATCTTGGAGCTCCATCTACTGATTCAAAGACGGCACGACGTGTTATAAACCACCCCGCAGCCTTCATACAGAACTTGGTTCTGTTTCAAACCAAGGTAAATCCCACTGCAAGAAGAGACAAATAAACAAGGCTGAGAACTGCTGGAGGGAGACAGCAATGTTCTGCTTCATTGCTGTAGCTAACACGTTGTAGTTTGACAAGCATCAATCTCTAGTGTCCCCTACTTGCACATGCTCTGTTCTTACACCTCCCGGTGCCATAGTTACATTTGTAAAGCTATTTTCCAGGCTTTGCAATGAACACAGGGAACTAATCCAGAAAATTCCAACCTGTTTTAGTCCCTTGCTCTGGGATGAAAGCAACCTTTTCCCAGGCTAGCACAACCACCATCCTACCCCTCACCAAGACTGAGAAAAGCAGTGCACAGAATAAGCTCATTCAAATTGAAATAATGTATGTCACGTACTGTCAATGAATCTTGAGAGAATGAATACAAATAGATCCTCTTCCTATAAAAAGCCAAGTATATCTGCATACGATTATACTCAGACAGTTCCACCTTCACTTCACTAGGATGAAATGAGATGCATCACCCTAAAATCATTGTTCTTTGGTCCATTATAGTTTTCATAAAATACATTCAGCGCTCTGTTTTAGAAAACAGAAGTAATGCAAGCCATCATCTTGAGTATTCAGCATGAAAAGCACTCAAAACAGATTTAATGCCAGCTCTCTTTAAAAAGAACTGAATTGTTATTTCCAATCATCTATACCAACTCGCTTACAGACAGACCAATGAAAATTAAATGCATATGAAGGTAACAGAGCATTGGGAAATAGACAGCAACTGAGGTTTCAAAGTCTGGAAACTATGCAGGCAGAACAAACATTTTCTGCAACATCATTGTATGGAGACAGGCAAGTGACTGCATATTTGTATTTGAGTCTAAATTTATCCAATTGTTGCCCTATTCTTGAGAAAGGATGGATGAGATGTGACTTGCATCTCCCTGACCTGGCATCTAGTGCTGATTAGAGAAGTTCTGAGAGACGCTTTACTTTGCAGCTCAGTTGCTTGCACACCTATAGTTTTACATGCATCAAAGTACCCAAATGTCTTTTGCCATCCTAAACACAGCTCACAGTATAAGAGTGGTCTCCAGAAAGGAAGATGTACCACTGTGGTATACAGCAGACAGCAGCAACACTGCTCCATAGGCTGGCATGCCCTGCTAGGCTCCAGCTTTCATAAGGAATTCATTGCAGGATAATCTATGGGATTACTCTCGCTGTGCTAGCACTGCACACAGCCTGCTGGCAACAGAGAGAAAAGAGGGAAGTGCAGGGTCAAAAATACACCATTTTACCAACAAAGAGAAAGGATGCTACATGCAAGTACGGTTATACCTGACAGTTAAATGACCAAGCCAGACATGATGTGCACTAACCTCTGTCCAAACTGGATTCTACTCAGAGAAGTAAGAATATACAAAGAGGAAAACTAGGACATTAAAAGTCTCCTTTGGGGATTTGTTCATATAATAAAGCACAACAAAAATACTTCTGTAGGATTCTATTTCTCTCCTGAGTTCTTTGCCAGCTATTAATTAAAATCGTACTGTCTGTTTCTACAAAGTCATCCACGAACTCAAGTAAAAGATACAAAGTAGACCCCATATAACTAAAAAGAAGTCTGAAAAATATTTAGTTATGAAAGCAATTTGTCGCTTGCTGTCACTAATGACATTAACTAGGTGATTTTCAACCATCACAAGATCCCAGTAAATCGAGAACCCCTCAGGAATACGGTTTATGAAACCAGGCCCATGAACACAGAGTATGCACGCACAAGGCAGCAGTTTCTCCTGGACCTGGCTGCAATGCCTGAAGCAGTGCTTTCAACTCAGTCTTTTTCCAAAAGTATTGGGCATTTACATTTTTCTTTATTAATATGCCTGAGGTGATGGAAACACTAAAAGCTTTGTTGATTTCACAGGTCACTATGAACAGAACCAGCATTAGGGCAAATTAATCACTGCAGCCTTTTGGTTCTCTTCATCTGTTTTGCTTTGCTTCTGCCCTTGTACAAGGAACACCCACCTAATCTGTAATATTCTGCTAATTAATCCTAGCCAAGAACACTTTATCCATATGAAGCTTCCACCTGCCACTGTGACAAAAACAAAGTGTAAATGCCTGGCATAAAGGAGTAAGATCTAGAAGAAGCTCATAACATTTTCTTGACAGAACTGTCTACTTTAATTTGTGTTTCTAGAAACAGCACTCTGTTGAAAAAAGCACACCACCAGCACCCAAAACCCATTCCATGGATTCTTTATCTAGATCTGCCTAAAACACAGCAAAATTTTGTCACCAGAGACAGCAAGCGGCAGCACATTAGTTCCAACCAGGGAGGACTGGGGCTGGCAAACAGTATCTGTCAATGCCACGGACTGAGCTGCCAGTGCCAGGCTCCCAAGCAGGACCAGTGGTGCCGGGGCTGTTAGCCCTTGCTGTTGCCCTGCCGCTGTGCTTCTAATCTGACAGAGTTTATAACAGCAGCACATAAAAACCCTGCAGTGCCAGGCTGAGGAGGCTGAAGCAGCCTCCTGGCCCAAGGAAGGACTGCGGAGCAGCCTGCTCTAGAAGGCAGTTTTTAAGAGAATATAACCCCCCAGGTTTAGGCCATCTTCTTCTCCCACTCTCATTTTTATCCCTGAGTTAGTCAGAACAAGCCACAGCAGCTACCACAGCTGCTGCCACAGCCCCAGGTACTACACAGCAACTGCTACGACAGCTCTTAGCTGCAGTGACACTCACAATGGCAGAATTGCCACAAAGACCCCCTCCTTAGTTAAAAAAACCTAACCTTTTCCTCAGCAATTTCTTCTCCTGAGACACGGTATCCTCCCGGCGCTGTCTGTCCTCCTGGGTGCTGCTGCCCTGCACCATCTGCCAGGCTGCTGAGGGCGCTTCTCTTGCATCTCAGAGTCAGCCATGTCGTGCTTCAGCTGGGGCAGCACCTCTGTGAAGCATGGGCTCATGCTTCCCGTGTGGATCTCCAGCAATGGCAGCTGCTGGTGGATGTGCTGGGGTGGCCTTTGGTGCTCATCTCTTGTCCTCGCTGCACAGGGCAGAGACACAAGGCCTAAATGCAGGGACGCGAATAATGGCTCCCCACCAAGCAATGCCCACTTTAGCTACTCCACATTTTGGTGTCTTTTTTCCTATTTCTTCCTTTCTTCCCGTGCATTTTTCATGTCCAAGGGTGCCACACGCAGCTATTCTCCCCAGCCGCAGCACTGTGCCTCAGCTTCCCCGGAGGCAGCCATGTTATTTTTCCCACCTCAGCCCCTTCACTGTGGTGCAGGGGTAGAGAGGGTCCTGCCGAAGCACCATGGCAGGCAGTATGCAAGGACCCCTGAGCAACCCCAAACTGCACGCAAGTGAGAAAGCTGCTAGGAAAATCTCCTTCACCTTGCCCTGAGGAGCATAGCAGCCCCTACACATTACAGAGCTAAGCCGCGGGCTCGGCAGGTAGTGCTCCATCATCAGCAAAATGGCTGCTGCAAGGCAGGGAAGGCACACTGTGAGGGAGGCTGGGGGGCACAGGATAGCAGGCAGAGCTCTCTGCCGCTACAGAGCTGTTTTCTTTCAATGGAAATACTGTATTTGTTTAATCTAGGCTTTCACTGCTCCAACATAAAGAACAGAGGAGAGGGAGGGGACCCAGGCAGTGAAACAGCAACGCGAAAGGCAGGAGCTCTGCTTGCCCTAGGTGACTTTTGGGGCTGAATTTGAGGAGCCAGCTGCCCTTGTGGTTTCCTCCACAGCATTTTGACTGAAACCTAAGGGTAATGTGTGCCCCAGTTCCACGTTTACACAGAAATTGGCTTGTCTTTCACAAAACGCCACAGTTCAGGATGTACCTGGTATGTACAGTCAAGTCACTGATACCTGAAAAGATCTAGTAAAGCAGCAAAGTTTGAAACAAAATAGCTGAGTATATACTGAAGCCCTCCTTTTAAGTCCTTTGAGAAATCCAATTACGCTTTTAACAGTCATTATACATGCCTAAATATCTGTCCTGTTACATGTATTACATATGCACACCATCTGCCTGCACACGAACATCTGTGAGCCAGGTTCTGGCCTGCTGGAAAAGCACACTGGTAGGATTCTTTCAAGAGTTGGGTGGGTTTTTTTTGTTTTTGATTATGCTGATATCAATTTCGTGCAATTTCATTAAATTAAGGAGAGCTTTTGTGGGTTTTTTTTATGCTAGTGAAAAATCAGGGCGGACTTTTCTGCATTATGAGATGCGTATCAACCAGTTCATCCTCACTTCTGCTTGGTTTAAAGCTGCCTAAATTGCATGTAGAAGTATCAACAGCACCAGGACTGGTATAAAGCACTTACATTGATAATTGCTCTGTTTTCACACCAGGTAAGAGACTCTAGAGAGGAGCTCTTTCTGAACAACAAGTCTATTGCTACATGAATTGCTAAAATGCTTGTATTGTTACACAGTTCCATGTGATGAATGCAAAGGCTTTCCACCCAATGAATCAGGATCACCTATAGTAACTTCTATTAACATTACATTGCTGTATCCTGGAAGCCTTATTATGAACATAAAGAAATTAAAAATATAAATTACCTCCTCTTTCAGTGCCCCACAAAACCTTTATTTTTCTATTAATCAGCTACTGTAGGACTGATCAAAATCAGGCTGAAAACCCCGAGCACAATATCTCCCATTTTCCCTTAATTCTGCAAAACTAACCTCCATTCTTTTTTCTGCTCCCATACATATTCATCCCCCCTTTCCTTTTTTTTCCCCCTCAGGTATATATTTTCTAAGTTATTTCTCATTCATTCCATTTCTAGTCTGTATTTCTTCACCACATATTCTGGTCTTTGCTTTTCTCATGCTTTTCTCCATGTGAACTCCACTTCCATCATGGAAATCAGTGTAAAAGGGAGATGCTTTGCTTCATTTTTCATACACAAGTGCACAGAGTTCAAACTAGGAAAATTAATAATAATGATTTATTTAATAGAATTTCTTTAGTCCCTACTTTGAGACTTCTGCAATTATTTTTTGCCAGTCAGCAGTCTTGCAATTTTTCCCTTATTTCCTTGTTATTACTTATACAGTACATGAACTTTGTACTTGCTATTATAGCTACTGAATTATCTGCACACAGAAAATCAGACATAGGCACAATTTGAGGGAAAAAAACACAAATCAGGATTAACCTTGTAAGGTTTGTATTTTATTATTTTTTTACATGAGTTTCTCTGATAATCCAAGGCTGATGGAGTAGCCATTCGCCCACGTCCACTTTCTGAGTATCTGGGGACACTACAGCAGTAGCTCAAGGTAGAAGCTCACTACCATATGACAAATACAAAAGAAACAGACTGTTTACTAATTGTCCATTTGTTAGCACAAATTACTAAAGATTATACTGTGCTAATTCAGAGCCCCAGCCCAGTGACTCTTATGAGCTTTACCCTGGAAAACTCTCAGAGTAATTACAACCGTTTCCTCAAGAGCCCACAAGAATTCACCCTACCTAAGGAAGTACCTCACAGAAGAAGTCACCCACAATCCTAAACTCTAATCTGTGAAGTTTCACAGTTCCCAGAAAACCTAACTCTGCCCTGTGGAGCTCAGAGGGATGCGGTGGAGGCTCCTGAATGAAATAGTCTGATAACAGACTGAAATCCCTAATCCTGCAAGTCATTTAATTGCAGTGTTTCCTGTTCAGTTCTGCCATTTGCTCTTCACAAATCCAGTTATTTTCAGATGTATTTGTATTCTAAATAGTGCATGGTCTGATAGTAGCAACATTGTCATAGCACTATTGCATGCATGGATGCGCAACTGCTTCTATCCTTTCACAGTAAAGTTTTTATATAGAATTGGCTGTAAAACCCCACAACTGTGATTTATTTATTTATTGTGGCAAAGCCTAATAATTCACATAGAACTGTGATTAATCAAAGGACCTTTATTATGAAAATATATCCTAGTAAGAATGGCTTTCCCAGGCACTTTGCAATTAAAGATAAAACTATTCAGAAATGAGAAATGTAACATGCAAATGGAATGAGGCTATAGAAATAGAAATTGTCATACGTGAGGTAGAAGAAAAACTCAAAGAGCTTAAAGCAGTTAAATTGAGGGGACAGGATAATCTCTCCCCCTGTGTTCTGAAAGAACTGGCACATGAAATTGCATGTCCAGCAGCAACGACTTTTAATAGAGCTGCCAACTGGTAGCATACTGGCACGGGAAAGCAAACCTCTTGCCTGTATTTCAGAAAGGGGAAAAAAGGACAATGAGAAAACGTTAGAGTGACCTCTACAATATTCAAGGCTCTAGAAGGTATTTTTAAGAAAATGTGTACGTAAGTGCACACAAACGGAAAATGGGACAAAATGTAACTTAAGTTTACCAAAGGTAAATTAGCTTCAGTGAATATACTTCTCTTGATTAAAACCACTGTTTTAATCAGTAGAATGTATTGTAGGGACTACCCATTAGGCTTCTGTAAAGTAAGGATTTCGCTGTGATTCTTAAAGGATCAGTGTTGGAATCTGTCTTATTTAATTTTTCCAGTAATGACTGTGACACAAAGAGAGTATGCTAATGAAATTTTGTAGAAAGCAAACACTGAGAGATATTACTAATATAGAAGAGGATTAAAGGCTCATATAGGAAAGCAGTAGATACTGTGACAACTGGAATAACAGAAATGGAATGAAATTTAACAGCATAAAATGGATGTATGGAAAAACAAGAGCGGGACCTCAGCACCTGGAAACCAAACAAGGAAGAGATCCATTAATTGAAGACAGGCTACTTATGAGTCACTACTGCGAAGATAGCTGTGGAAAACCTAAACACAATCCTAAAATGTTCCAGGTTTGGTATTGCTAGTAGATAGATGAAAATATTAATACCATTGTACAAGGCATTCCCGAAATCTCATGTCAAATATTCATTTTTACTCTCCATGTCTGACTGCTTGGACAGGTGAAAGAGTTTGCCATTAAAATAGGAAAGCTTGTCTTAGTTGACATAATGAAGATAGCCCAGCTTCTTTCCCTAGCCTTATTATCAAGTAAGTAGCAATCTATAATATTCACCAGTTCACCATTGCAGTACAGATTTGTACAGTACAGACATGTACAGATCTGCTATTAAAGAGCAAGGAAACCTTTGGATGTCTTCCAGTAAATATTCTGTGAAAATCCCTGCTAACTGCAAATAACAGTAACTATCGTTAACACTTCAACCTTTAAGAATACAGTGTGCTCAAAAAATACCAGACTTGTTTGGTTTTGCATAAGTTCTGAGGCAAAGAACGCTAAAATGGAATACAAATATTGTACAAATGCAATTTCAATGAACTGAGTAGATACACGCTTCAGTCAGGAACACTTATCATGATATGAATTTATTAATCCACGTTAGTATGTGTAGCCATGACAGTGGTTATCAAAAGATAAATGTTCTGTTAAATATATATGAGAATGTTTACCATAGTATTGCAAAACAGCATGCTTCCAGTTCAGCATTTTCAGACTCGTTATCCATGGAAAACAGGAGCCATATGTTAAGAGACTGGAGTCCTAATAAACTTTAAGACAACAGTAATGTTGTGTGTGAACTGATTAGAGTGTGAAATCTGTGGGCTCAATCTACATTGAAAGCAAAATCTCTTTCAGGAATAAAGACATTTCTGGTGGTAGAGGCCAAGGATTCCTGAGGTAAGTAAACCTCAGCACACCCTACAGCATGTTATGCCCAAGTGGGACACTGTGCATGAAACACACTCCTCATGCTGCGGTCCAAGCAGGTATATCTCACCTCCTCCCAGAAATTCAACTGCTGTCCTCAGTTTAAATATGCCATAGAAGTAATTTCAGTAAGACTTTAACCCTCCAGTATTTTATTTTACATAATAATGTGCGTGTTTGCTGGTGCTGTTACTTCAAAGATGAAGATACATACGTAGAAAGACTACTGTTGTTCAGCCAAAACTAGGGATCATTAACAGGGGTCATTTCTCACCATAGCAATAACTTCCCACCACTGCTGCCCTTCTATTTCTTTTTATTTCATATGTATATTACAGGCATGGGAAATATAAGTCTAAAAGGTTTCACGCAGCCACATCACATCTGTGTAGTGGATGGGTGAAGGCTGCATGTCTGCTGCTGGGCATTCAGCTGCCCTTTCATTTCTTCCTGCTGTTGTTGAAAGCCAGAGTGTGTTCATGGCTGCCACAGCTGCCCAAAGCATGGTGCTTCAGAGAAGCTCGATCTGAGAGCAGAGCACCAGCCTGCTGCTGAGGAAAAAGCTAAAGAGGGGCTGCCCGGAGGAGCCACTGCTGTGTAGGTCAATCTTTCCAACAGCACAACCCTGCAGGAAAAGGCAACCTTTTGTGACAGTTCAGTCCCACAGCTCCAGGGAAACTGAAGAGATGATTTGGTGTCTTTTTCTATTTGTTTTCTGGAACTGATCAAACTAAACTTTCCTGACTTAAAATCAGTTTTGGTTTAGATACAAAAGAAATACTGCTAACTACCTATGGTCTGATTCTGTTATTTTTATGCTTCATGATAACTTATCTTACAAATAGTTCCATTTATTGTGATGAAAAGTCAGTCTGATTTTTTGATGACAAAGTATGAAATGCCAAGAGAATGCATCTCTTGTTTCCCTTTTGCTTCCACAGTGAAAATACTTTAGTATGGCTTCACACTACTGTCCTCTTATCATTGCATCTTTCAAAGCTGCTGGTCAGCCCTTCGCTACTTTCATGTCTTCTTTGTCCATAACCTCTGATGTCACAGACAATTTACTGTCCTCTATTGAATAAGTGGACTCATTCTTATTGTGCTGCATCACAGAGGTAGAAGAGAAGGATGCCCTATCAATTCATTCATTTTATAGTCTAATCCATTTTGTTAGAGGACTTCAAGGTTCCAGGAGCCAGCGGAGGTATCTTATCAACACATTTCATGCTGGAAAGAGAAGTTGTCTTAACTTACCAAGAAAACAAGTCTGTCAGGAGAGGAGAGCTTTACTTCTTCAATTTGGAGACGGGCAGACATTCTTTTAACTTGTCCCTTTATGTTTATATTTGCAGAAGTCCTCTCCAGTGAAAATACCTCAAATATACACACATTTATATAGTGTGTGTATATATATTCAAATAAACTGGGAAAATTCTGATGTTATTGTCTATAGGAGAGTTTTAAGGAAATAACATGGACAAGCAGGAATGCTCCTGAACAGCATCCTTCACTACACCTGGCTGGAATACGCTAATGCAAATTCATCAATGCTAGTGCTTGTTTCCTCTGACCCACTACAAACCACAGTTTGGCATATGGGGCTAAGAAGCCAGCAAGAAGCTTTATCACCTCACTCGGAGTCTAGCAAATCCCAAAATCATGTCCAAAAAGCAGATGATGTGCTATTGGTATGAATACCAGAAACCAATTCTAGTGTGCATGCCAGAGCTTCATCATCACTATTCTTGCTAGTTCTCTTAAAAGTCAAATATTTTGATGATAGTTTTCATGCTATGCTGATAAGCAACTACTACTTGGTGATTTAATTTTCTTTTGCTTCACTGCTGTATCTGTAAAGAGCCCAGGCTGAAGAGAAAGAAATTATGGCAAACAGCTGGTTTTATTTATTTTGCATTGTTTAAGCTACTTCAGATATTCTGAAATCTAATTCAGATGTGAGGTGGAGAAACACAGTTAGAAAATGTGGGGTATATACTAGTGTTGACAATCACAAATGGAATCCTGCCCACAGCAAGTACATTTGATGTTTGTAGTAGTCTTTCAGCTGTCCCATGCCTCATCCATCTATTAGCATTGCTTCAGGGTTGCTGACAAGGTAATATGACAATTTCAGCACAAAGTAGGTGCTAAGCAAAGATGACTCTAAACGGGCCACCTACTTACAGTGGTGAGCATGACTGCTTCTGCCTGAAATCCTTTTTTTGCTGTTTAGGAGAACTCAAATGTGATTTTGTGTTCCTTGTATCTAAGAGAATATGACAAGAACTATAGCTGAGGGGAAGGAGAGTGAGGACATTGGATTAAAACTGTGTTTATTTCTCTAGGCAGAATTTTGACTGACAAGCCTAGTGGTGCCCAGGCTAAAACCCGCTAGATTTGGGAGCTTACTAAAGTAATATGGTGGTGTAACTAAGGCAGCCCTGCAGCTGCCAGAGCACTACAGAGTGGGCTATTCTTTGGTTTTCAGAACTTTTTATTAATGCCTATGAAGGTGACCTTCTAAAGAGACAAAAGATTTCTTCTGAAGGGATAATTATTCCATTTCTTAGACAGAAGAATATAAGGAAACAGTAGACTTCAATGACACGGTGATCCTTACTTACTGCAGACTGATGGAACGTCTTCCACAGGTGGCATTTGTTCTAGATAGGGATTTTGAAACACTCCATCACTTATTTGGGGAAGTGGTCTGTGTGTGTTTATGTCTGTCTCACTCTCTTCTCAATACATTTTATTTCCTCCTTATATGGAAGATATTAATGCAGAGTAAGAACTGTTCTCTGTTTTGTTTCCTTGCTAGGGCTCATTTCTCTCCTGGTACTTCTGGTACTCATGAAATAACCACATCACAGACTTTCCAGTTTAATCACTATTGCTTTTCTCGTAAATAAAGATCTTGTTACAGTAACATACAGCAGTTGTACTAATAAAGTTTCTGTTGTTAATACTTAAGAACTGAGTTTCTTGTTATGTATTAAAAAGATCCACAATTTTAAGTACTCAAGCTTTATTTCAGTTGTGTTTGTTAAAGAAACCAGAAGTGCTTTATATAACTTTCATAACTTTTTAAGATTTTAAACTCCTGTATGAACTCAATCCAGTTTTCTCTGATCACAGCATAGTTTCACCTTTTTTGATACAACAGATGAAAATCAACATCTGATTGTGTTCCATTTAAAACTTGTGTAACAGGAACAAAAAAATGTACTCCAGTGGAATTCCTAGTTGAATTACCGAAGACAACATTTTAAAGTTGACACTGAAATTGACACTGAAAGAGAACTGAAAAGGTGAATCTGTTTATATCATTTTAAACAACTTAACTGGGACCAAGTTTAAAAATGGTGTAACTCAAACACATTTTAGCCATTTCAAACCTGAAATGATCTCATCAAATTGAACTGTTTCTATACAGCACTTTCCCTCACATTTAAAACAATGTTTACTACAGTACAATTTCACAGTGATTAGAAAGGTAGAAAATAGTCTACAGAAGCAATCTGAAGAATTTTATTAATGATCATGTGGACTTGCTTTGGGCAGGATTAGCTCAAAAGCATGTCAGCAGAGAGCTGAACCTTGCAAACCTGTGACATACCACTGACGGATATGCACTAGTGTTAGCTCAATGGTGAAAGGAAGATTTTGTGGTACAGGTCAGGCAGAGAATGTTTTAAGGGCTTTGGTGATTTTTATAAGGAGCTTCTAAATATGAGAATGGCTACAGAAGAAATCAGGAAGGTGTGCTATCAGTGCTACTTAGTAAACTGATACTCTGGGCCAGGTGAAAGTGAAAGTCCACCTCTTGACAGTGAATGTGAGCTGATAGATATGACTGGGATAAAATGTGAAATTCTTCTTGCCTTGTGAAAGGGAAGGGAAGCAGGATGTAATTAATGCAAAAGAGAAATAAGAGGAAGGCAAAGATATGCACAACATAATCCAGAACAATCCTTGCTGAAGGTTTCTGAGTGCGTAAAAGTGGGAGAAGATTGCTCATGTGGAGTTCAGAGGAAAGGATACTGCACAATCCTAATCTAGATGGGAGGGGAAGGAAGGTTTTCCAGTCTTGTGGATGGAGAGAAGAGACATACATGTCTGCAGAACAGTGTGGAGATAACTAAGCTATATTTTAATGAACAAATACCCCAGGGATGTGTCAGGAGATGGAAACAGAGTCTTCCCAGCAACAAGCCAGGGAAGGAATACTGATGTTCCTTGGCAGTTCAGAGAAGACTTCTTGTCAGCCTATAGGCTACACCTGACTTGAGTAGGGGATCAGTAAGAGATCAGAATTAACCTGCAAGCTCATCAGGCAGTACCGGAAGCCACAGTAGTCTCCCTGCCACTTCAAAAGTGAATGATGGCAGGAGAATAGTTACCAATCCACAGGTAGAGCATTTGAAGCCTAGATAATGCTCCTTGGACAGTTCTGCCTGTGCAGGTAAATGTCCTCATGTTGATTATACCATAACTGATAACCATAACCATGGAACTAATCATCTATAATGCAGAAGAGCTGATAACACTTATTGCTGTGTCCATTTTAATATAATGGCTTATGGCAGTAAGTAACAGACACGTCCAAACTGCTAAGATTATTTTTAAGAGAGGATTTGATTTTCATTTGTTATGTCTTAAAATTTCCAAAGATATTCTTTCATTTTGGATAAAGCCTCCCATTATTTTGAACCAAGTTTGCAAATATTTGTTAATAGAGCTCTTAGAGAGAGCAAATTTCTTGATTATGTTGCTATTGCTCTGTGAAATGTCAGATCTAAGCAGAAAAATTTCCTTGCCAAAAAACATTTACTGCAGAAAATGTTAGCTGGAAAGTCTGAAAAGGAGGAAAAAACCCAACCCAATTTTCTGCTATTCAAGTTTAAAGGCAGACAGGCTTTTGATTTGTTCCCTTTTATCAATATCATTGTTTTTCTTCACTGTTCAAGGCAAACTGCCTACCAAAACGTTCATACACTTTGTATAGTTCAGAAGTTGGAAAGAAGTAGAGACATTATTGCTATTGATTTCAGTAACGAGATCAGCAGGTTGCTTTGTTTTCATTTTGGCAAGATAATAATTCTTATAAATGCTATTTCAAGACAGCACTCTGTCCCCACTTGCTGTTACACTCCTACCATATGTTACATAAAATGCTAAACTGAGTAAGTTTTAGAGAAAAGAGCCTTTATCATGCCTCATTTTCTTTCAAATATGACTAATGGAGAAGATGATAATAGACACAAAGCTGCATCCACATTTAATTCTACATCTCATTCCAAATATGTATTTCAAAATTGTTCTGTCTTCCCTGTGTGATGGTCTTGCTGACAGTGTGTAAGATGCTAACTCAAATGTATGTATGAATACATCACAGGACTGGAATAGTAGTATTCTTTGAGCTGCCTGCAGAAATAAATACCTACCTCACAAGCAAAGTAAAATGTTCACTTTCCTAAAAAAAGAAAGTCTAGTTGTGTTTGAAACAAACTATATGGAGAGTATAACAAATCCTGAGTGCTTAGGTGAACACTGTTCAAAAGAAAAATCCACGTGACTTTGAAAGACATGGTTTATTCATGGAGAAACTGGTACAGTCCATGCCTGGTCTACCTTTTTCAAAAGAGGAGAAATAAAGGCAAGTATTTTTGAGTAAATGTCTTGAATAATAGCATTAAGTGACTCCAAATAGAAAATTACTGGGGAAAATGTACACAGCTTACCATTCTCTTCCACTGCTTATGTAGCCAAATGAACACAGATTGTGTATTTATGGAAAGGTGTAATTAAAGCTTTTTAAAACGTGTCATCCATTCCCTTTCATTCTACAACTAAATATGCACATCTTCAACATACAGCAAAAATATGGAGCATAAAATTAGGAATACATTATCTGTCTATACTTAGAATCAATATTTAGAATGATTACAGGAACATCAAGGCACTGGCACAAGCGAGCAGCACTTCAAGGCTGCATTTAAGAGTAGCTTCTACTGAAGGCCTATCAACCAAGGTTCCTTTTTCAACCAGGAAGAAATAACATTTACAGGTCAAATATTCAGATATATTTAGCCATGCACATGAAGGTGTCTTTCTAGATAGTATTTGGAAGTCTTTTGGGAAAATGGAGGCAGCAAAGCGCAGGTAGCTGATTTCATCTGCATTTGCATGTGTGTGCTTTGCTGCCTCCCACTCACAAAAGAGGGGCTGTACATGCAATCCAGGACCCTCTTTCTACAAGAGCACTACCGTGATCTCTCTTATGTGACCTGCTGTGTTGCCTGGGCAGATTCAGCCTTTCTCCTGCACAGGATCCCTGAATGTATGCGTGCAAAGGCATGGCTGAGAGCCCTGCACAAACAGCAGCTACCAAAGAGTTTGCAACTGCAATAGCAAAATCAGCAGGCTGGCTTATCTGGGGATGTTGTGCATTTGAGGATTTGGGTCTGAATTGCTTTAAGAGCAAGTCTGGGCTTGTATGCTGGTACTGCATTTATGAACTCTTCTCCCCAGGAGACTCAATCCTACTGGAAACCTGCAGGACTCAGATGTACAGTCCAACATGGTCTCTTGCAAACTGTAAAGGCTGAATCTAGACTGTGGCTTGGGGGCTTGCAGGGCACAGCACCTTTTGCTGGTTGCTCACTGTTAAGGCAAACTAGATTGTTGCCGTATCTCTTAGTGGTCCTGCTGTGCCAGGGGCTTACCCCCCACCCCAGATACTGAGGGTGCACCCAAGTTTTGCAGGAAGATTTGCTGCAAGGGCTTCTGCAAGGCTGCTGTGAGACATACTCTGTTGCTTGTTAGAATTGTTTTGGAGCGGCAGATAGATGATACCTGGCTCTCTTGAAACTCACTGGTAACAAACTGCACAGCTACATAGAGGTTTATTTGTATGGTACTCTCTTTAACGTAGAAGCTGTTGGCATCTCAGGATTTTAAAACAGAATTAGCTATTGCACATGGGAGAACACCCAGCACTGTCATGCCTTACCTTGCACAGTGGAGAGTTTTCTCCTGGTAATGAGCTACTGTGTAAACCGTGGTTTTGTTGCTACCAGCAGTAACAAATAACAAGTACTTTCTGAGCAATACTGAACTGGAGCATTCCTGTATTTCTAATTGTAAAGCTGCCTTTGTTTTCAGAGAATAAGGAATTCCAAGAGAAGGAGACAAGTCTTTCCAATGACATATGCTTTCTGCCTTCATCTCAGTACCTCGCTTTGAAAAGCAGAATGATGGAAGCAGTCTTTCTTTTCTGCTGAGGCAGTCGCTCCTGATCAAGAGAAGCATGCTGCAAATTAGAAACAAAACAGAACTGAAAGCCTGGGCATATTTAAAGTAAATGCATGAGAGGTATGAAAGTGAGAGCAAATGTTAAAGTGCCAAAAGGTAAACCTATCACTTAAGGCAAATTGTAAGGGACACTGCATTTCTGCCCTATGTGCACCCCGTCTGTCCAAAATTCCCCACCTCTGCATGCACCAGCACAGGGAAATGTACTGAAACGTGCACCACGCTCCCTCCTACTCTTGCAGACACTGTCTTTCGTTCCTTCCTCTCCAGCCCCCATGGCTGCAGCCTGGGCCCAGCCTGCACCAAGGGGCTGCAGGGGGAGGCGAGCAGGTACAACCACTCCCGGCCGAGGGAGGGGAGCCCAGCTAGAGCCGAGACACCTCCTGTGCTGCAGGACACTCCCCACCCGCGGCCATGGGCTCTCCTGCCCCGCCTGCCCAGGTTGCTACATGCTGGGGCAGCAGTGGCCATGCCCTGTACAAGAGCCCTGGGGAGCTGGCCCAGCCATTGCAGGGTGATTACCTGGGACTGCTCTCCCATGGAGGCTGAGGAGGCCGTGGCAAAGGCGGCGAAGGCAGTGCTGCGCACACCCAAGTGCTCCCGCTGCCGCAACCATGGCTTCGTGGTGCCAGTGAAGGGCCACGCCGGGCACTGCCGCTGGAAGCTCTGCCTGTGCGACAAGTGTGCCCTCATCACCGAGCGCCAGAAGATCATGGCAGCCCAGAAGGCCCTGAGGCAGCAGGTGCCTGACCCCCCGCTTGGGCCGGCCGCTGGGCCCCTTCCCAGTGAAGGCGCAGGGCCGGCCGGTGCTCCTGAGCAGAGCAGCCGTGAGGGGATGAAGGACACCCACCCCACTGGCAGCAACAGCAAAGGCATGGCATGCAGAGGACCACTGCCGGCACCTCCCAGCGGCCCTCCCTTCTGGGACTATGGTAAGGACCTGTCCCCAGAGCCTCTTCCCTGACATCTTGCCACATTCATCCTCCTCCCCTGTCAAACACTTCCCCTTGTGCAGGTTGCACCTGCTGATTCCTCAGGCTCCTGAGAACCACTCATGCCGTCTCTCCCCCTTTCCTTCCTCATGTACCCAGCTTGCATGTTGAATGTGCAACCCTGCATTTGTTTCCCCTCCCGCAGGGTCTGCAATGCAGTCATGCAGCTCTGCAGCAGCAATGTGCTGAGCCTTGCTGCTCATTGCGAAGTTGAAGCTTGATTAAGTGGCTTTTCTGTAAGAGGGAAATCAGTCTGAGGGGGAAACCAAACTGTGATCCAGTGTGCAGTGCAGGTGCTCCTGCATTTCCACTAAGTGCTGTCTCACTGTTTCTAAATTCACAGGCACAAGCCTCCAGCAACAAAACTGCTAAAAAACCCAGTAAATGGGGAAGTTACTGCTGCAGTTGCCTGAAGCAAGCATTTTAGGATAGCACTTTAAAAGAAAGAGACCTTTTGGCCTTAATTCCCATAGCAAAGACTGAACTTGGCTGGGATCACTTGGTGTAAACGTGCATGTGGTGTGTAAGGGCAGAACACAGATTTTGCAGGTGGAACAGTTGTATGGTCAGTGACCTCTTAAATTGCTTCCTTTAATAGTCTTTCGTGTGACTTGTCCTATTTATTGCTATTTATTTCAGTAACTTCATGCTATTACGATTTACTGTAGTAATTTTACAGAAATCCCTACTGACTGCAGTAGTCTGAGTCTCTGGAGAGCTGGAAGCCTGCGAGGCAAAGCACTGTTCTGAGAAGCCCAGGGGAAAGATTCATTTTGGACATCCAGTTCCCACCTAATCTGTCAATAACTGTTCCCCCTTTTTTATTTTGCTTTGTTTCCTAAGAAAATTACATTCATGGATGTGTGCCTGTTCTTACTTCCCTAATAACATTTTTAACCTGCTGACCAACCGAGAAGGTGAGGGACAAATAGCATTAATTCTAGTGAACCAGAAGTCAGCCTACCCTCAAAGCACATTCTTCTAGTTCTGTACCAACAGGAGAGTGTGCAAACAAGAAAGACCCTATTTGTATTCAAATAACTACTGTGCTTTTTTACACTTCAGAGGCTGTATGAGATTCCAGATGCAAGATAAAAACCAAAAGAAATAACTGATTTCTGCATCTGAAATTGCCTATTTATGTCCCCAAAACTGAGCCTTTATCTGTAAAATAACTCAAGAAGAGATAGGTAGAACTAAAGTTAGAGCTTTATTCTTTCTGTAGATTTTTTTGGTTTAAGTTCTGCTGGGGTTAAAAGCCTTTAAGGTACATTGCTTTGCTGTTGCTTGTGTAGTGAAAGAATAAGATTCTGCAGCCAGTGCTTCACTAAGCAGTAGCTTCACAAGGCACATGTAGGAAAGAGCACTGTCCATTCTGTGTTCCAGGATCATTTGCTGCACCTTTCCTTAGTTCCTTAAAAAAATGACAAAATAAATTCATGAAGAACTAAGCATGAAACCAAAGGCCGGAACCTTCTGCCCAAGAGTGGAATTCGGTCTTGCAGCTACAGCTGCTGAACTCCACAGAATTACATGGATGCTTTTATTTGTTCTTCTCTCATTTTTCCTAGCTCACCCTGCTTTTCCTCCAGAATACATGGTCAAACCAGAATACCTGGAGAGAGAACCTCCAAAAGTGTACCCTGGGTGCTCTGGGGTATATCCTTACCACCCATTTCCCATGGGATTTGCAGTCAGTGAGTCAAGCTGTAGAGGAGCTTCATCACCTCCAGGGATACCCCTTCAGAGAGGTTTTCCACACATTCCTAACAACTACAGGCCAGGAAATGCAGCTTCTTTGTCGGTAAGTAGCAGTCTTTCAGCTACCTCTGGAAACACTGCTGTCTTTACTTGTAGCTTCCTTCTGGCTGTTGAAGTACTCATTGAAAGTTATCCTGCTTATCAGTTACCTCATAGCATTTTGGTATGTTATGCTGAAGAAAACATTAGCGAATGGTGGTGTTCACAGTCTGATGTGAACCCAGAAAAGCAAACCCATGAACTTGCGAGGGGACAGATCTTGTGAAGTGTTTTGGAGCTTATACATCCTGCTGTCATCTGCAGCAGCCTTCTGGAATGATGGCAGTTGGACACTTAATACGGTCATGTTGTGCCAGTGTAGATGGCCGAGAATGCACATTGGGAGGTTCTTCTTCCTCAGCGCAGGGCGCATCTAATGGGAAGGGAGAGTGTTAGGGCTTAGCCACAGCTGCAGAGAAAAAGAGGGGATTCCTTGTCACATCTTAGGGTTACTGAGAAAGAGAATGGCTCGCAGCACTCTGAGCTCCAGATAAATTATTCTTACATGCAATGCCTTGTCCAAACCATCTCTGTATGTGGGTTTGAATTTCATTTTTAACTGTTCTGAAATAGATGGAAAGATCTCACTCATGTTCTCTGTACCAGGGCTCATGGCCAGATCCAAGAGAAAAATGCCCCTGTTTCTCTTATGCTAGTATTTCTGAGGGACGGAAATATCTCCTTCCATATGGAATGAGTTTTATCATGCTCTATCAGGTCTGGTGATCACAGAAGACCAGGGCTGAAGGGCACCCTGGCTGTGGAGCACCCTGTGGGAAGTAGAGCCACTTACTTCCCTGGGCTTAGAGGAGAATCCATAACTAGCATGGAGATGGTGGCAAGGAGCATTTTCCTAGGTTGCTGCTCTGCTGCATGAAGACTTCCAGACTTGTTCAATGGCAAGTGTACCAGGTCACTGGTGAAGGTGAGCTTCCTCCTGGTTTAAACCAACTGCTCTAATGGGATGTGACAGGTGACAAACATAGAAGGACAGTTTCAGCTATGACTTAGTCTGAGAAGCTGCTACTTCTGAGTTTCAGCACATCACACTATACACAGGCTTTGCGCTTGCCAATACGTGCATGGATGTGGCAGCATATGGCCAGAAAATGGACAAAAAAAATAATATTCACTTGTAAAAATGGAAACAGAAATTGTTTGATACTGCAGATATATCCTGGAGAGAGCCTTTAGATGGAAGATGCTTTTCTTCATGTGTTTCCACAGATTCCAGATGGAGGTGGAGATTTACACCAAGGATACTACGCTCCTCTGCCTCAGTTCATCCCACCAAATTTTCTGCCAGGGATTCATTACATTCCACCTCCCCTTTCGCTGAATGTGTTGGCTGAAACAACCAAGGAAGCACAAGGTAAGGGAGTGTGAGGTGAGCCCTGGGAGATCCAGTTTTAACCTGGTTTCACTATCTAACCACAGATGTGGAAGCCCCAAGAGACCCCAATTCTGGCTAGTCCAAAAAGGCTCCCAGATCCCTGTGACAGAGGCAGGACTGAGATCCTGAAGTCCCAGGAGGGATTGCCAGCTTGTTTAGCTCTGGGAAGGGCTCACTTAGGGGGAGCAGCCTGACATGCTCAGGCTTTCCAGCTGACAAGCACCTCAATCCTGTGCAGACGCTGAAGGCCCCAAGACTCGGAGCTATTCCAGAATATGAGCTGTTGATGTTCTCAAAATGCAAATATTTTTCTAAATAGCCAGATTGCAGGACATGTTTTCAAAATTATTTGGCTCTGTTTCAACTTAGACAAAATGTTAAAAAAAAAAAAAAAAAAGAGAACTAACAGCATAAATAAGACAAAATTTCTTGCTCATCCGAAAATCCTGCATTTTAATTGCTGTCAATGAAAGATTGACTTGTTTTATTGAATCTCACAGGATTTTAAATTTCCAGCACAGATTTAAGTCTCTGCACCCCTCTCTTTTTGGGTCTCTTTTGTGTATTGTGCCTACACGTGGACATAGTTATGATTATATTTGCAAGTTCTTCATTTGGCTGCAGCTGGCTGTGACCACAAGAGGGTAGGGCTGCTCAGAGAATTAATCACTGGCACTGGATGAAGGAATAGCCAGTTTTAGTTAAAATTCGTTCTGAAAAGGCAGAAAAATAAATACAGTTTTATTTCTTTTCTTGAACGTGAGAATAAAAGATTGTAAATCTATATATGAAGCAGATTACAATAATCACCCAGTGAAAAATCAAATCTCTCATATAAGAGGGAGCAGAAATACAGTATAATAATTCCCATTTGAATTGAAAAGATGCTGATGGTGGTTATGTGGGACAAAATACAATTAGGCGGGTTTTTTTTTGGCCTGGTTTCTCGACAACATAAGGCTCATGCAGTCTCATTTTCTGTTAATGTCAGTCCTCTCATAACTTTTCAACCCATTAGTTATTTTCAGCCAAACATATCTGTTGTGATCACAGGCCTACACAATATTTATCTGCAAGGGAAGCAGATGCCTCCCACACAACCATTTGTTTGCAGCCATGTCGTGGTGTTTGGCTGGCTGTCAGCTTGCACTCAGTTCCTGACTGACGTGTGTGTACTTTGGCCAACAACCAAATGCCTGCCTGTCAAGCCAGCAGTGAGCACGTATCTCCAGAGCAGTCAGAGCATACCTGCTTCTTGTCTGACTGGAAAGCCAAAGAAAAGTAAGCAGGATTGTGGTGGATAAGGGGAATATGAAAAATGTAGCAGTGTGTGTGCATGTGTACAGACATCACAGAAATGTAAAACTACTTTAAGATACTCACAAAGGCATTAGGACTTCAATGCAGCATGTAGGAGATCCTGGTGAAATGACAAGGCTGTGTTTGAAGGGAAGAGAGGAAAACAAGGGCTGGCAGGCAAACCAGAAAGTGTATGTGAGGATTAATGGGGTTTGTGGTTTGGAGAGGACAAAAAATCTGGTGGAAACTGCAGTGGCAGAGAACACATAGGGAGCTGCAGCTATTCTGTTGGAGTGTGCAGGAATGGAAGGAACTGGGGTAGCAGCCAAACATGAGGGACATGGAGAGAAGTAGTTGTATTGCGTGAGGAAAACACAGGAAATCCAGTCCTGTACTGGTGGAGTGAAGCTGTAGTGGCCAAACAGTCGTGAAAACAGGCAACTGGATAGAGAAGAGAGGTCCTAAGAGCACACCCCCCCCCGAGAACAAAATGCCATCTAATGATCTCAGCCCTTATGCCCTTATTACACACTGGGGAAATGACAACCCAGGCACAAAGCCATCGGAAACAATGCATCATGGATTGTGCTACTCAGAGAACAATCCAGTTTTCTTAGTACTACAGAGAAAGTACAATTTAATTCCACTACATTGCATTTGTGCTCTTGGGTAAGTTGTAATTTGGAACTGTTACCCAGTGAGGGGGATATTTCGGCATGAGGTCATATACAGAATAGCCTGCAAGCAAAAGATGCAGATGTAGAGGGAAGCTACAGTGAAATTATTAATTCTTTGATTCTGGTATTCAAGATGCTTGAAAAATAACATTTAGTGCACAGGAGTGTAAGATTGCATCCTGTCTGTTTTCCCCAAGAAAGGAACTGAGTCAAACCTGCAGTCAGACTTGGGAAGATCCTTCCTCCAAAGTGACCTCTGGAATAGAGGTGAAATAGGTTGTCTGCAAAACTGTCACAGGAAAAGGGATATAGAAAACTCTAGCAGGGCACAGCTGATGAAATGTCTGTGATCTCTGCCCCAAAAGGAATCCAGGATGAGACAAATAAAAGGTCCAGTTTGAGAAAGGTTTTCTAAGGCTAGAAGCTGTTACCAGAAAGATTGGAGTCAACAGTTCACTGCAGTTGAATGGCTGAGGCCAGTAAGGTTACAACAGTGATGTGAACTATAGGCCATGTCATTACACAATTTAATGCAGTATTGACTAGTAACATGGAAATTTGACAAGACAAACACAAGGTATGCCCAGTAGAAGAGCCAGTAGAGCATCTGAGGATGGAGATGTTGCAGATGGTTGGCTTTCTAAAAGAGCAAGCCACAGAAGAACAAACAAACCCCCAAGTCGCCTTGGTGAGGAAATGAGGGAGCTTTTCATTCAAATTGGCAAGTAAAAACTTTATAAAATGAAAATTCCTAGTTGGATTTGAAGCAGGGATTATTCAGTCTGTCATGGCCTTTGAGACTTCACAGGAGTGTTAAAAATGCATGGCATAGAATCACTGCGGTTAAGTGGGCAAAAGAGCCTATTCTAGTGACGCTTCAACACTTGCCATCTTGAAGCACTCTTGCTACATTTCTTTAAGCATGACTGAAGCAATCAGCTGCTGTCTGAAGTGCAGGATGTCAGCTTGCAGAGCTGCAGCTCTTGATGTCAAGCACCTTTTAATTAACTGCACAGAAGGACAGACTAAAAATGTGATTGCTACCGGGTGTAATGCAAATGGAAATACAGGGTTTGGGGCTTGTGTCTTTGTGTTTAACTCTGACCTTTTTCTACTCTTAATTTTTGTTTCAGCTACTGAAGCTGACAGGCAGGATTCAGGGGTGGTTCGTGAACCTGGCCAAGCATCTTCTTCCCCAGAAGAAACAAGCAGAGATGAAGACTGTAGAATGTATTCCAAAGAATAAAAGGGCTGGAGAAGAGCTGAGTAGAAGGCAGTGCTATTGAGGGTGTTAGTTAACATGAGTCACACTCAGCCACTGAGCAGTCACAACCACTAGAAGAAGTGGGTTAGTTCCCTGCCTTGCTTTATGATCATGTTAGAGCTACCAGGCTCACAGCTCTGCCTCCCTGCCACTGTAAAGCCCTTGTTCTTAAAAAAGGTTTTCCAGAGCCATGGTAAATTCCTTCCCCTTTAAGCAGGTGGAAGCAGCAAATGATGATGACTCTGAATTTGTTTCCTTTGCTGAGGTTAGATGGCTCTCTGAATTTGGAATAAGGTCTCTGGACCATGTACATTCCATAGCCTTCTGCTGTTCCCGATAGTAGTCAAAATGTGTTGTTTGTGTATCAATTTGCTGTAAAGAAAAGCTGGTTCTGAATATTATGGAAGAGTTAAGTGATGTGGAGCCTGAAGACAGTCTGGGGTCCTGATTTACTTGGCTGCCTAGGAACATGATTCACTGGATTCAGCAGGGTGTGAGAATAGTGGGTGCTTGTCAAGAAGGACATGGGAGGAATTTGCAACAAGGTGTGGTGCAGCCTGAAATCCAGTGCTGCGTTGCGTTTTGGGTGAGCCACCTTTAAAGCACCTTCTGTTCAGGTTGGGGACAGACTGATTTCAAACACAGGCTTCAGCATTTTGAATGTACTTGATGTTTTATACAGAATTTCAATGTTGTTTAACTTGGTACAGCTGAAACGAAACAGCGATTTGTTTCTAAAGGGCTCAGGTAGACAGCTTTATACATGTATATTGGAAGTGCACTGTGGTGTATCAAAGGTGTGGAGAGATTGCCTAGGAAACTAAGACAAAACACCATTTAGGAAAAGAATTAGTCAAATTGATATGATAATGTTTAATTAACAATGAAAGGTACATTGCTCTACAGTTTTGCCTAGAGGAATTGGTTTTGTATTAAGTGGATCAGTTGTTACTGTTTAAATAACCGAGGGGGACTTTGTGCAATTAAAAAAAAGATACATTAAACTGTTGATGTGGTTTTGATGATTTGAGGCTTGCATATCTACACATGATTTTCTAGCCAAATGTCAGATGTTGCCCTGACCAGCTCTATGTAGCAAACTTGTCTGGAGAGAGATTTAGGCTTCAGTGTTTTTCTTCTACAGCTTTTCACTGCATCTGTAGTGGTGAGCACAGTAAAATAAACATCCCTCTTTTCTGCTGCTTGTATTAGTAAGCCCTTGCTCAAGATGTAAAGTAATTGTACTAAGCTTCTCAGTTATTTTTTTCAATGCAATTGATGATCCAACCCTAACTATTCTATGATCTGCTGGAATGCTTTCTGGCACTTGGCATTTTGGGTCAAAAGCAAAAGTGGCAAACTGAGACCTGCCAAGAGGAAAAACTGAAACCCACCTGTATCTCTAGCAAATAATCTGATGTACAAGTTGTTATACGCTAGATTTACTACAGGAATGTTACTCCCAGGAGTGTCCCAAACCTGCTCTTAAAACTGCTGTCTGCTTGGGAAACTGTGGATACTTCTGTAAGGTGTCTGGACAGAGCAGAGCTCTTTTCAAAATAAAATAAGCTACAACTAGAAATACCAGCAGCACCCACAAGGCAGGGTCCTCTGTGTGGAGAGGGTTGGGTTTCTATAAGGAAATAGTCATGTATGAGACACACGGTTGAATAGTCTCCTTCCCAGATATTTTTCTGAAGTCATATTCAGTGTTAAGTTACTCCTTAAATCTCAAAGGAAATGGACTTCAGCCCATTTCACTGACTGTAACGCACAGCCATTGTTGATACACTGCATATACAGTTCTACTTTCTCTCTGTTGCTTCCACATTACCAAGCCAAACCCCTTGTTTTCCTTTTCCTCAATCTTTTTGAATTATCAGTGAGTGAACTAAAGCCTTTATTTTGTCTGTTTGAATGATGGTATGGCACTCCAGTAGGATCTCTCACTGCAGTGCTGCACACCAGTGCACATCTCCACAGGGATATAGTGAGTTCTTAGAAGAGCCAGAGAAAGGCCACTGAACAAAGAGATGAAGGAGTTGCCTTACAGTGGGAGTCCAAAAATAGTCTTCAGTTTGGAGATTCCTGCACCTGTCTCTCAATGGTAAAGTAATGACTTGGTAAGAGTCTGCAGTTGACAGGAAGAATTATCTTACATGGATAATTCAAGGTTTCATTCTCTCATTTTATGCTCAGTTTGTCCTTTTTAACCAAGAAAAAAATGTTCCTTGATGACTGTTACTGTCATATTGTACACTTAGGGATTTCAAAGTGAATAATTTTAATTCCAAACTTAGTGCCAACCAATGTTTCCAATAATTAAACTCTTCTGACTCCTTTATTCAAATAAATGACTTCAGGATAATGAAATCAATTTGGACTGAAATGGAATTATGTGGATTACACAAGTCACTCAGAGGTTGTTCCAGCCTAAATCATCCCAGAATTTTATTGGTTTTTATTAAAGCCTTAATTACATAGACTTTTGGTCAAATTTATAAAATTTGTGAAGAAAAATGAAAGCTACAATAACCGCTTCTGAAACCTTTCTGCATGCAAGCTGCTGCTGACTGCAGGAGGAATTCTGCACATGGCATTTGCCATCATTATTATTTTCTGATTTCTGAGGATTGACTCTCTCGCTAAATAGATCCAAACTTCTGAAGATGCGATTCCTGACACTTCTGTCAGTCCTCTGTCCTCATTGCAAGTCCTTAGGTCACCACAGAACAATGAGCTTTGTTTGTACCCTGAAGGGGAAACCCTGAAATAAGGAAGCGGTTCTTCAACATTTCCTCACACCACTAATTTCATTACTTCTAGTGGAATTACTTGCGAGGGTAGAGCTGACAACGTTGGTTAGGTATGCAAGTGTAGGATCCAAGTTTTATACAGAGGTGTCTGTGACACTCTCCAGAGCCTCAGATTGTTGTAAATGTGCATTTTCTGCAGGAGCTTTGGAAAAGAGAAAACAAACCCAAGGGATTCTAGAAGGATCATGTAATATGTCCATTCTGCCTTGCAGAAGACTTCTAGACGTTAACACTCCTAAGCTATCAGCTTCTACATCTAGACTGAAGCAGGTTTTCGTACAACAGTAACGATAATACTCCATGTCCTTTCTTCTTCGAGTTAGATGCACCCAATTGGAAACCACCGAATCTACCACAAGACTTACGGCTGGTTTTTTCCACATTAATGAGCCATTAATTTTGAACAGCAATCCAAAGAAATACTTGATTCCCTACCAATAAAGTCAGGTTGCTGCAAACAGAATTCTCCCTCCCCTTAAGAAAAAAATAATTGTCCTGGCAGAAAAGTTCTTTATGATGTGAAAATATGCCTATTTTGGAACAGTGGAAACATTAATTAAATCATTCTTATGGGCAAGTGGGCCTGGTTTTCCTATTTTTTGCCCAGTATTTTACTACTGCAACATTAGCATTAGTCACAGAATTATGTCTCCGCTTTGCTTGCCAGGAGAAATCCAAATGTAAAGAAAGCCTTGGTGGAATTTACTCTTGAAATCAGAGTGTCACTGCATGTTTTAGCGTGGCCCAGGCCATTGAGAAAGCTCCAGATCTACCACAGATGACCAGGCAGTGATGTGGTGGTTCACTCACCCATGCATTCTACTTCACTGTACCCTCACAGGTATGTCTGATACATGACCAAGGCATGACGAGCCCAGGTGAGAACACTCTGAAAAAACACCCACCAAAACTACCAGGCTTATTCTGGTATTTTTTCTTTTAGAGTGGGTAATATTTTCCTCCTGTATTCCCTTGCTAGCCTTTTCCACTGGCTCTTTGGATATTGCCCTCAGCTTTTGAGGCAACATTACTGCCAACCTACTGGCTCCATAGGGTGATCCCCTGTGGCTCGAATGATGGGCCAGTTGTGCTCTCACACCATTTTCATTTCTCTTCTATGTCTTTAGTGGAGGCACTTGTGCTTTCATTCACTAATTATTGTCAGGGGTTTGTAGCTTTACTGGTACAATCTACTCCAAAGTGTCCAGGTGACATAAATTAAAGTGAATACAAACCACTTCCTTTTATAAAATGTGGTTTAAATAAGTCATACACATAGTTTCCTGGGAGCACCTTCCTAGTTTTCTATGACAGGCTGTTTCCTGTTAAGAAACGGGATCTTTTCATCAAGATGCAAATGAACTGTTTCTTGTGCTCTTCCAACAGCAAATATAAATCCACATTCAAGTAGTTCAAGTCTCACGTACCTGCAGATAGTTAATGTTTTACATTCTCTTCCTCATGCACTGTCTCACATAGAAATAGTTAGGGTTGGAAAGGACCTTAAGGTCATCTAGTTCCAACCCCTTGCCAAGGTGAAATGGTTCTTTACTTCCTATTGTTCCCCAGCCCCAGGATTACAGATTTGCTTTTAAATACCTCTAACCACATTGGCCATTTCCTGCCTCTCTTTCCAAGGGCATGTACAAGGCCAGTAATCCCATTCCTTTAAAGCTGTAGAGAGATCTGCAGAGACCACACCTGCCTGGTTTACTTTTCTTACTGACCCAATCTGCACCTGTATTTTGGTTTTCCTCAAAATACACGGTTTGTCATGGCCAGAACAAGGACAGCATACAAATGAATCAGAGAAACAAAGTTAAAAGGAGAAGAAAAGAGAAATAATAAAATACTTTTCATCTAAAGAAGCATACTCAAAAGAATATTCTATAGGAAGATGAGAATCATAACCTGCACTTGTGTTTCTTTGTAGTGCTGGGAGTGACTTACAAAGGAGAAAGCCACCTCTCCATCACCAGCAGGTGACCATCACCACCAGGAACAGCCCAGTAGCTGTGTTCGCACACTGGGAGACACCACACTGCTTTGCTGTTGCAAACCAGGGTGCTCCCAACACACTTCAGTGACTGTGTACTTCAGAGGCTGTAAAGAACGGTGTCACCGTCCCCTTTCCCACAACACGGCCCCACCGTTCCAACCTGCTGTCAGAGGACACAGTACGGCTGGGACACCATAGCCACCCTCCACCGCCTCCCCCCAGCCCAGGGCCCGTGGCACGGCAGCTCCTTGCCCTGCACCTCCAGCACTGTCAGAGCGCTGGGCTGTGAGCGAAGACACAGCCAGCTCTTCCTAAGACATCCCGCTCGCCCACAGCCACCTGCGCTCATCCTGCCGCGCGTTAACGGGGATAGGCTGGGCCAGCCCTTCATTAGTGGGCGCTAATGAGCAGGGCGGGGCAGTTCCTTCATTAATGAGCGCTAATGAGCTGCGCGCGGCCCTGCCTCCCTGCTCATGGGCCCTTGGGCGGTGGCGGTGGCCTGAAGGCCGTTAGGGCGGGGCGGGCACCTCCGGGTGCGAGTGCGGGCGGTGAGCGTTGGGCCCGGTGGGTGTGATGAATGTCTGCTTGCTGATGTAGATCGACTGCCATCGGTCCGAGGTCGCGGCTGCCGCGTGGCTCCTTCTGCTGCCGTGGCTGCACGTGATGAGGAGTGCCTCTGCGTCTTGCAAGTGTGGAGGGATAGAGTGCAAAGGCTTCGTGGTGGGGCTGGGCTGCTGATTTGATTTGTGCTTGTGATGCATGTGACTTAATTACAGCCTTAGTAATGAAAAGGGGAGGCATTCCATGGAGAAGGTGATCTAGTATGGATATGTTTGTTCACTGTTGCAGAGCCTGCAGCTATTCCTCCAACTCAGTCCTAAGGGAAGCACTGACCTGTGGTGGCAGGATGGTAGTCTTGTACAGCAAGACTTGCTAGCAGGTAGCTGGCATCAGACATCTGTGGATGGAGCTAAACTCAGGTGTGTAACTTTTGTCAGTTACCTTATCTAAGTCCTTATTAGCATAAAAGTGACAAGTTCAAGTTATAGGGTGTTTGACTGCTTGCGTAGTAAGTAACTACTTCATTTTAAACCCAAGTTTTGGAAGGCATGTATGGCATTGTCTTCCATGAAGCCTGTTACGTGTCACCAGTACTTGTTGCTTTACATTTGATACCCATTTAAAAATTTCTTGCTTTGAGAATATTTGTCTCATTTGAAAAGTGCAAAAGAAAAAGGCCTGTAGCTTAAAAACAGGAAAGGGAAACTTTTCAGACTTCTGCCAAAATACCTTTATTTTTAAAGCAATTCAACACAGTTACTTGTGGCTTTGGATTCCTTAGACTTAAAACTTACCTTCAAGGGATATTGAGCGCTAATGTTAGCCCTGTGAGACTTGTGCTTACTCATGTTGAACTTCTTCAGTCTAAGAAAGATTCAGGGTCAAATGAAATCTGACTCTTCCAGGCCAGTTTCTGTCTTTGCAGTGTTTCTAGCTGGCTAAACTAATTTGGTTTGTTTGCACCCGTTTCCAAGTTCAGAAGTGAAACTTCAGAAGACGACAGTTAAATGGTGGAACAGATGACCAAGAGGGTGGTGTGAATTTTCCATTACTAAGTCTAAAACAACAAAGTGTGTTTCTCTAGAAGAAACACAGGTGGGTGTGTTGAAGAAATACAAGTGGAATGTCATCTGTCCCATGAAATAGACAGTTCAGAAGGTAGCAACTGCTCTTGCTGCCATGGACTGGAGCTCTGTAGGCAATTCTTGATCTGCATGCTGAAAGGACCTAGTGCTATAACAAAGGGCACTATAAAACAGAGTAATGTGCTGTAAGGATGTTCAGTTGTTTCAGTACAGCACACAGTGGTACTCCTCTCTAGGGTGTGTTCAGTGGTGGCTGGTGCAGTTTGACATGTCCTGGGATATCTTCAGTTTAAGACCCTGCTTTTGAGAGCCCCTTTGCATGAGAGTTACATATATTTATGCAGTAATACAAAGAAATAAACTTCTTTATGTAACTGTAGGGAAAAGATTGGTCAAAGATATTTTTATACTAAGTTTCTAGCTTTCCCCCTCTAAGCTCAAGCCTGTCAAATTGAGTAGTGATTACTGCAGTGTTTGGATCACACAGCTTTTAAGTAGAGGTTAAGTAAGCTAGCTTTTAGTGGATGATTCATGAAGCAGGGGATATATGTGTACGAGTATACTATATGTAGGTGAACCGGAGCTGGGAAGGTTTTATGCAATACCTGACCTCAGGCCTATGAGTAAAGTCAGGCAGTTAATTCTCTTCTTATCCTGCTTTTGTCAGATCAGTGATTTTAGGGACTTTTTTTGGACTTGAAATGTGAGCAGCAAAATGATGTCTAAGAGCTGTTAAAAGTGTACGATGTGAACTTGCGGAAGTAGAGCCTGTATACAGATCTGGTTTGCATGGTGCCTTGTGCTACTGTTCTAGAGCAGTAGATTATAATTACAGCAATTCTAAGTCTTTTTTTGTTATTATTCCTAGGTTATGAACCTCCCTCCCTGTAAAATGGCATTCTGTTCTCAAATGTGAGTGAGAATGAGGAAAAGAGGAACCTTAGCAGACAGAGCTAGAATGTATCACAACGGAGTGAGGTGTCCAGCAGGGAGAGGTAGCGGAAATGGCACTAGCTCAGAGCCTACAATGACAATGGGGACCTTGTAGCAGCCCCACAACTTTGGATTGCTCACAGTTCACTTTTCAACTTAATGTATTTCTACATTAATTTCAACTTACTGATTTTCTACATTTTGTCGTCTTCTGCTACATTCAAGAGTTCTAGAATACTGACTTTGTATAAAACACAAGACTTGTTCCTCTAGAATATACGTGCTTTTACATCTGATTGAGAGCCACAGTTTAGACAGATAGATTTAAGAAAGCAGAAACATGCAAAGAAAATGACTGTGGTTGGAGAGCTAGTGTTTCATCCAGTGAGTTTGGGTCCTTTTAGAGGCATGTGCAGTCAGAGACAACAAAAACCCAGGCTAGCTCTGAAAAATACAAAGAAAACCACACTGAGTTATGATCAGAATGCAGCACCTCACAAGATTACTGTTTCATGGAAGAAAGCAACATCTGATCCAGAATGCAAAACCGTAAGTATCTCTGTCAAAAGATAGAGTATGGTGTTTACTTGGGCTAATTAATCAGCATTATTCCTAATTGAAAATTCCATAACAGAATGTGTTGTTTTCCTTAGAGTACTTGTTAAAAGCGTGAAATATATGCAGGATGGTGTTGAGGGGCAGTTTCTCAGTAGGAGCAGGACTGAGTCACGGTTGAGAGAACGCATGTGGAACTGATGCCATTCAGAAGTATCTGACTTGAGTGTGAGCTACATGTTACATGATAAGCCATTGAATTACAGTAGTGCAGCTTTCCTTGCTGGATCAACCCAAGCAGCAGGTTGAATCTAAGTCACCACACTTTGAGGCTGCCTCAGGCGCTTTGGTTGAAGCGAGTTGCTGTATGTGGGATTGGTTCTCTTACTCTGTCATGTGTTTTCCTTAACTTGGAGTCTGTACATAACATTAACCGCTTACCATCAAAGCAAGACTTTTACTGGAATTCCTTTCTCTGACAGTAAAGAAGATTGAAACTGCAACCTCAAACATTACAAATTTTCAGCAAGTAGAACAGTCAGATTGTTTTGAGAGGGGATGATGTGTAGGTTGAGAGTGACTGGTGATAGAATTGTTCAACCTGAGCCAGACTGATCTCTTTCTCTAGAGAATTTCTACATCATTAGAAGTTAGTTTTGTCTTCTCAGCAGAGTGCTGTATCCTCAGATAATACTAGTGTATCAATTAGGTACTGCTTATGTTAACAGAGTCAAACTCACGTTGGAGAGGCTGGTTTTAGTGTCCTGACTGGGAAAATGAGGTCTTTTTCAACAGATAGTTCATTTTTCTTGTGTGTGTGAGCAGCAACAAGTAGCCAGTTTTATTTGCTATTTTAGAACACTGCCCACTAAACAGGCCTATTGTATATTTACCAGGTTGCAAAAAATTTTATCAGAAAAGCATATTTTTTACACTTTCTATTCCTTTTTAAGGAACATTTTACAAGATATAAATGGGTTAAGTGAAGTGTCCTGAATAGTAAGTGAGAAGTAAATTAAAATGGCTTTCATTTAAAATCAAAATAGTCATTTTAGTCAAATTTTCATGGAGGGCTTGGTGCTTGCAGAAATTCTGGTGCTTATTGATTACATTAGTTTTTCAGGACCTTAATTTAAACATGAAGTCAGAGCTCCATGGGCTTCAGAATACTTTTCTGTGTAACTACTGAATTAAGTGCTGCAGTGTAGAAGAAATAAGCATATGCTTTCTTTTGACAGTGACAGTGATCAAAATGTCAATGGAAATGTTAATTTTGTTGTGCAGTCACTTAAACCATGACACCATTGAAATGCGCTCTTAAGGAGGGCTCTTTGACTTTTCTGCACTGATCAAAGTGATGTTGGTATCCCTATAACAATTTGGGTATTTGAATGCGCAGCTTGGTCTGAGCTAGAGAAGGATACTTCTTCCTCTGTAGCAGTATGTCTGTGTTGAAAAATAACAACCTGTAGCTAAAGGAAGTAAATTCAAAGCTTGAATATGTAGTGTTTAAGTTGCTGTCCTTCAGTGGGAAAGCTAACAAAGGGAGGGAGGACGTCTTAATGCAGAGCAGCTACAAATGTGGCTGGATAAGTAGGATGGAGCAGTTCTCAGCCTGGCTGGAGTCCTGCCTGCTTGCACTGAGCTGTGCCAAAGTGTCCACAGCTCCCATCCACAACAGCCTGGGTCCCAGTCAGGCTGTACACAAGTGCTGTCAGAAGTGTGTGACTTCTGGTGGCCCCAGCTGCCAAGGCAGCTCTTTCATGTCCCCACTTAGAGGAGGTGGTGGCAGCACTGAACCACTGTGTGGCCGGGACTGAAGCAGCTATGAGGAGCTAGAGAAAGCCTTGTCCTCCAAGGGAAGAGGACACAGGAAAATGATCTATGATTCTATTATGTGCATTTACAAGTTTGGCATTTAACCTGTTTGAGTGCAGAATCAGTCTTCTAATTTTGCCTTTTTTTCATCTTATTTGAATGTGATGAAACTTGAAAACACATATGGGCCCCTTCTGGGGGGAATGTACAGAAATACTGCTGATGTACACCTCAGCACTCTTCCCCTGTCCTCCACTCCTCTTACACATTCATGTTGCTTATTCCCTTAAACTGGTAAGGACTTGACAGTTTAATGAGCCTGACAAAAATTCCACATTACATTAAAAAGTCAATTTCTTCAGTAATTAATCACAAACCCTCTGCCATTTCTCTGAGAGGACTTTTCTTTACTAAAGGGAAATGTTTAACACAGATTTCCCAAATGCAGAGAAAACCTTGGCAGTGACTGGAACCGAAAAGACAGATCTACTGGCATAAAGAAAGTATTTTTGTTGCTATATACTCTTACTTTAAATTTCAAATGATTGTCCATTATGTTCATTAAACACTCTGAAGTATTTTGTCAGGTTTTCCAGCATTGTTGAACTGAGTTAAAATGTAATCGACTTAAAACAAATAGAACAAACCACTCGTCTAATAAATGTCAGTTCCATGCTGACTGGAAAGAAAACACTCTGTTCCTGCCCTGTGACCCCAGCGCTTGTGTTAAAGCACAAAGCCTCCAATAATATGAATGGAACACAAAACCTTTCAGTATTCACTTCTTTCTCTGTGTAACCAGGCAAGTCTGTGGTAGTGTGAGCAATGTAAGAAGCAGGCTTTTTATTTGTGTCAAATTTCATAGTGCACCTCACTGAGTAGCCTTATAAAGGCTCAGATGAAGGTAAGACTGGTGAGCACCATGGACCAGATCGTATAGAGTCACTGATGTTAAAGGTTGATCTGGACCAAGCTGCTTAAGGGCATGTCTGTGTGGAGCATGGGCAGACATCTCCCTGCTGATGATGGCGAGAACTACGGCTCATGTGTTGATAGAAATCTGCCTCCCTTGGTGCAGACATTAGATTCTGCAGAGCACACCTGAGCTTATCAGACAATGCTGGCAGCAGTTGTATTCCTTATAGACAGCCAGGAAGATGGTGGCCCTGATAACACTGTGATAGATAAGCCATGTCTCCCGTTGTTGTGGGAGATCCAGGACTTCCCCTCCCTCACAGGGAATTTTGCACTCTACTATGTGCTGGCGCAGCCTCAATGACTGTGATGGGCAGTGCCTGTTCTTGGCTCTTGTTTCTTCTTCATAAGTGTATCTGAGTAAGCACTCATGCTCTGTTTAGTTAAAGTGGACTTATGGAGACCAGGTGGTTGCAAAGAAATCCAGAAAGGTGTTGGTTGAAGCTGTATTTAAGCATTTCAGTTGCATGCTGATGAGTAGAAGGTGCATGCTCAGATTTGTAAGCAAGGATTCAACAAATTAAACTGTTAGTGTGAGTATCTTATGTTCTTGGGTTTAACGTGCCTCTCCAAAATCCTTGGTGGTTGAGTTGTAGTGGCAGGCGAGTTGCTTTGCCTTCTTGCTGTCAGGAAGGAATGTGTCAGTATTGTAGGTATCCCACTGAGTGCTTTTCAGTTTTCCTTTCAATGTAACTCATTGCTTCCACGCAAAACCTAATGACTTTCGCTTGTGCAGATTGCTCTGTTGTGTGCTTTCTCCTGTGCTTTGCACTTTCTATTTGAACAATAAAAGGACCAAAGGGAAAACAGTGTTTCTTTATGTTAGATGTACAGCAGCCTCACATGTCAATATTTCTTTTCCCCCTATGCACTCTGACTCAGTTTATTTTTTTAAACACTTTGGCTTCTTTTGAGGAGATTTTTAGTTCCAGAGCAAACCAGTTTGCACAATGTGCGCAGCTTCATGTTGCACTGGACTGATGGCATTTGTTATGTCTACCAGCTGATAGAGTTCTCTGAAAATATTTAGCCTGTAATGTAACCCTCCCTGCTCTTCTGTTTTCATTGCAAACATGCAATTAATCACCCCAGTTGTTCCAATTACCTAAAAGCCCAAGTGATTATGATTAAAACAAAAATAAAGATAGTGATGGCACAGTGTGCCTGTAGGACTGAGATGGGCCTTCAGCACAGCCTGGTAATCTTGCGCTGATTCTTTCATGTCTGGAGAGATGTCCTGGATGTGGTTTGATGCACATTCCTGGAGTCACATAATCCAATCTGGGTGCTACCCATATCATTGCACTCTGCCTTCCAAAATGCTGCCAGATACAAGGAGCAGGGAGTTGGACTTCACGGGCCTTATGGGTCCCTTCCAACCTGAGATATTTTATGATTCTGTCTGGCACTACCAGAAAGTGTTACCTGACAAATAGTTGTATGAGAGAGAGTAGAGGAAATAATCGCATGTTCTCATAGAAAATGATGTCTTAAGAAATATTAGAGCTGTCACTGGTCAACAAGACCAGCACCATTTAGAAGTCAGGTATATATAAATCATTCTAATTCCTGAAAACATCTGAAACCAAAATGCTGTTTCTGTTCTCTGTAAATCAAAACCAGTGTGGATTTTCTCCCTCTCAAATAATTGTCATGCTAGGGCTTGAGTTTGTAATAGGTTTCACTTGTTTGGCACATCCTCAGGCCCAGTTAAAAAAATCCTCGGAAATGGTTCTAAAATTAATGCCCAAACACAAACCTGCAAGCAGCGAACCCAGTGGATGTGCCAGGGAGAGCTTTGCACTTGCAACACTTCTTAAACTCTCTGCAATGACTCTGCCTGGCTCAGGGGAGAATAAAGTCAACCATGGTCTGAATTTCTCCTGTTTTGAAGGAAATGGCATTTTAATCTTCCAGAAAAGTGCAAGCCATGTGCTTTTATTTTGCTACTGGGAGGCTCTTTAAAGAGTTTACAATATTCTGTTAAGAAATATAAATATTCTATTTATGTATGTGTATATATATACACATACATATGTGTGTGTATGTATATACACGTATGAGGATGTAATTCTTCTGTGATACTAGTATTACATCACTGGTTTATCTATTGTAAATCTGGGTCACTCCTGAATTACGTTCTCTGCACGCAGATGGAGTTTGGACTACAGCATGGCTCTGAAATGCTGTTTCCTAATATGATTAGTGAGTCTCTGTCCAGATGTGGGTTTGTTTAAGGGAGGGGAACGGGACTGAGGAGGTGGTATCCTAACTTCTGATCCCTGCAACATCCATAGGAGTTTCTGGCACTTTGTTGTGTGTCCTTTCCACTCTTCCCCAAGCGCAGGGAGCTGGAGAGAGCCAGGGAGCTCCTGTGCCATTCTTCCTCTCCAAGGCTTGGGGCTAACCCAGAGAGAGGGCAGAGGTAGCCAACACAACTGAGGTGTTTCCATGCTAGAGGGATTAAGCTGATGAGGACTCCTGAGTCCTCAAAAAGATGTGGGAATGGACTTAACAGAGGTTTACAGAATCCTAATCACCATGGAGCCAGCAAATGCAAAATTAACGCCCTAGCAAAAAGCAAGGAGACCCCAGGGTACACACTGTTAGGTGGCAGAATGCTATCAAGACCCAGAAGAGTGAATTATTTCAATAAGAAGTGGAGTAAATCATGAGGAGAGACCTACGAGGGCTATTACGCACCACTATCCAAGGCTGAAGAACAGGGTATTGAATAGGAGGTTTAACTGGTGCAACCCCAGCCTTAATGCTGGCAGTACTTCTCCATGGCACAGTGGTTCCTTGAAAGTCTTTCTGCTGGGCACAGTATAGGCTGGCTGTTAACCTCTGTAATGTCAAGAGTTTAAAGAGGTTGGTGGAAGTCAAAGGGTACAATAATCTTTATATACAGGTTTTTCTCTGCTTGAACGCTGAAGGTAGTTTCCTATCACTTCCTGTCTAAGCTGGCTGTACATGGCTTGACAGAGAAAAGAATTAATCATATCATTACAGATATAGACATGTATATTTATGGGGAAAATTACTCTGCCACCCTGTTAAGTAAACATTTACAAAGCTCTGTAGCCTAGAAAATGCTAAGAAGGACAAAACAAGTGTCAGTTAATTCTGTAGACTTTGGATCATATTTCAGCCACAGTCAGTGCCAATTATAAAGCAGAATGGAGTGACACAGTATATTAAAGAACATATAATTTGTCAGACAGTGTCAACTTTGCTGGCATTTTATATTTCTTGAGGTAACACTTTTGAGCCAAGTGTCTCAAAATCTCATTTAGCATGTCAAAAAGTGCTTTCATTGTTAATTCTCTGCATTTGGGAGAAACAGGCCTTGTGATAGACAGCTTTTGACAATCATAGCTGGGCTAAAATCTCGCAATGATGGGATTTAGATTGTTGCAAGTATGCAGTGTCTGAAGCCAGCCTGCTAGAAAAAGCTGTTCACTGCAGCTGCCCGCCTGCCTGAAATAGCGTTTACTTGGAATAGTTTATGGGTATCTTCACACTCTGACCTGCTGTATTCATCACTTAATCTTTAAAAAAAATCCACAAATCGCAACAAAATGGGCAGAAATTTACATTTTCTAAGAGCAGACATGAAAAGACAAACTAAAATTGTTCTTTATTTGGTGGCTGCTAGAGTTGGAGTCTAGACTCATCCTAAGTATTTGTTTTATGCTGCTGCTCTGCCCCATGTCCAAATAGGTGAGACCCTCGTAGCATGAAGTATGAGAAGGCAAAGAAATTTGATACCTGATGTGGCTTTGTTAGCTGAAGCTGGAGAGCTCTGCAGTGTTGTGGGAGTAAAGCTGCTGAGATCCCTCTTATTCTTATATAGAGGATGCATAAGGGCTGAAATCGGCTCCACAGCTTCAGTGATGCTCAGCGCTAGGAGGGGGTGGCAGGCATGGGCTGTACACTGAGGATACAGCACACTCCTCCAGGCACTCAGTAGGGGCATGGGATGGTGCTTGCTTCCTGGAAAAGGTGGGATTTTGTATTTTTGGCATAATATTTGAGACTTTGTGATGTGAGACCTATATCCTACAAAACCCATTGCCTTCAGGGAAACAGAAGTAGTGGGAGTGCTGGCAAATGGATGTGCCCAGGGGTTGGGGCTGGACCCAAGTGTCTGCGCAGTTGGATTTCTCCTGTAAACTCCAGGCCACTCCAGCTGGTCTTCTGATGCTGAGCTAATTTATATGGCAGTCCCAACATCCTCAGGTAGGGGCAATGTGGCTTAGTTGGACGCAGAGAAGCTCATTAGCTTGTGCTTCCTTTTGTTCATCAACTCCTCTAAAATCATGGCCTGCTCCAGTGTTAGGTGCTGTTTCCTTACTGACTCGTATTTTGGTTCCCTTGCGTCTGTGAGAAAGCATCAGCTGCCATCAGTGAGCACCAGTGTATCCTCAGCTCTGCTCATGCTTGTCCCTTCCATATACCTGTACTCCTGCCTCCTTTAATTCACCATATTGCGGAATGATTTCAAGAACTCAAAACATGTTCTTCCCACATACGCTTAATGAAATTGGATACTTTTTTAATTAAAAAGATAAAGTTGTTTTGGCTGCAGTAAAATTTAAGAACAATGTTTTACAATGAGGGAGAGATGTATGACATGCATGACTTTCTGTAGTACACTGTTGTTACACAACTTATTAGAGGATCTAAAAGCCCATTCTCGGCTAAGCCTGATTGCTGTGTTGCCCCTATATAATATTTTATAAATTCCCATAAAAGAAAGAAATGCTAAGATTAAATTAATGTTTTTAAGTAGTAGGACTTCAACTGCCAATGAGGCATAGGACTTTGACTACTACCAAAAGATTACATTCTAAAGTGTTATTTTACATGCTGTCCTAACTCAAGGCTTATTTTAAGAACGAGCTTTAGACAGCACAAGTAAATTCACATGACTATCTGCATAAGGCTGGATATACTTTGTGATGATGGTTTACATTACCATCATCTTTTCAGCACCTTTCAATGCTGTGGAAGCAAGCTTTCTTTGCTGCTTTTCTGTGCAGCAGGTCTGGCAGACTGAAATATCAGCCACGCTTCCTGGGAGGATTTTATGACTACCTGTAAGTGTAACCACTATTAGAAAGCTTTAGGCCTAAATTCTGCCACCTACATGTATTGACTATGCAAATTATTCCACTGAAGCCAACATGCTCTTTGCATGAAATAACTTTGTAAGCCACGGGATGGAATTCTTTAAGCTGTTATTCTGACTGTGGTTTGAGTTCTCATATCTGCTTCAAGTAGAAAAGATAGTTAAAAATTCAAACAAAAGAAAAAACCTCATAACTTGCATTAACTTTTATTTCATCTTTGAAACTTTTTAACAACCTGCTAAATGACAGTGAGCAGGAGTCTTCCTTGACATGTGCTCTTTGAAATTACAACTGAATGTGGGTCTTTGGTTTATGGAATTTTTACTGTGGTTTCATTACTTTTTTAATTACTCTGTTACTTTGCTGCTTGGCTAAAAGGAAAAAGCTGGTTCTAGTCAAAACACTGTAATTAAATGTTCTGTAATGCAAACTGTTGCCTAGTGGGAAGACCTGGCAAGGAGTAAGACACTTCACAGCTTAATGTTTGTACTTGCGTGCCTGCTTGTGTAACAACTGTACCCAGTCACTGAGCGAACTCGGGCTCAGATATTGAATTCACTGAAGATGCTGAAGTTTCTTTGAGCTTCTCACTTCATCTATATCACCGTGTAGCCTCTATGCAAATTCTGCTTATGTGCCCAGCTCTCCATCAGGCATAGTGAAATACCAACACCCACCCCCAAAAAACCCTTTCAGGTGTTCAGAAGTGTAGTTAGTATTGGGGTATTTAAGGCAAAGCAATTGTATCAGTCACTGTTATATCAAGTATTCTGAGGAAATTGGAAGCCTGAAAATGGAGGTTTTCTCCTCATCTTTGTCCAGGAGCATACCCACAAGGCACTTATGTATCATTATAATGAGTTACTATTTGTGTTAGAGTAGTGTGCAGTGAGAGCAAATTCAAGACCCAGTTAAGCCACAGCTGCAAAAACAGCATCCTTTTGCTCTGAAAGATATATAGACAAAATTAACAAAACCAGCAGAGAGCTGAAGAAAGGACCTGAACTAAACCCAAATGGGAATCAAAGCTGATAGATACAAAAGTACTTTTAAATATACCATATACATCCAAAGAAACATGCTCAAGCTGGACTTGGAGCACAACTGCAGGCCTTTGCAAGGACAAAGCATTGCTCCTCTCCTGATCAAAAAAGTGGGTTTATTTTAACAGAGATTTGTTTCAAGTTCTCTGACCCATCTTTGAGCCCAGCTGGTCTTTTGGGTATCTGGTTTACCTGTGTGGGTGTTCACACCAGGTTTGTTAGAGCAGTGTTTACTTGTAACGCATTAAATGGTACAGCTGGCATCAGGCACATGGTGTGTCTTCTCCTAGTCTGTCCTCAGGGCAAAAACTCCATTTAGTGAGGAGACCATTTGTCTTGAGCTTTTTGATTTCTCTTTTAAGTGTCACCATTGATATGTATCTGTTAGAGAAGGCAAAGCTTGGAGCATCATCTGCACTTGGGGAAGTCTGGGAGAAGGTTGTGGTGCTCCTTAGGCTGGCCTTCATTCAGACCTCACCAGTGAGGGGGTGAAGACTGGGACAAGTCTGGCCCTACTGTCGTGCCCAGGTGAATAATGACACTATACTGACATGAAAAAGTTCCCAATTCATGGAACGTTCATAGAATCATAGAATAGTTAGGGTTGGAAAGGGCCTTAAGATCATCTAGTTCCAACCCCCCATAGATGTGCCCATCCCAAACTAATAGGAGGGGAAACTCTAGCAGCACTCAGTGCCTCAGAGCAGAGCCAGTGCAGCTCACTGCCAGCCTGGATGTTGCCTTGAGTTTTGTTATGTGGAGTTTTGGGAAGAAAGAGGTAAGGCTTCCATGGTGTTTTTCATCAGTCTGTTGTTTAGAATGAAGAATATTTAATCTGCTGCATTTGGAAGCATCCATACAGTAACCTGTTGCTGTCCTTGGTCAATAAGTGATTCTGCATTTCCTTGTATTTTGGATTCACCCCTTTGGCTTTTCCCTGTGTGAGGCAGCTCTGTCTCTTTCCTCACCTTTCCCACCAAGCTTCTCACAGCATTGCAGCCATTCATGGCAGGCTTGCATTTGTGTCCCTGATGTTTGTTCCCTGACTCCAAACACCAGTACTGCATCCAAATTGCTTATCCCAGGGAGAACTGGTACCAGCGAGGAACCTACATTAGTGAGAGGTTTCTCTTTAGCTTCCAGATACATCTGTATTTCTTCTATCCTTTTCACTTTGTAGCCTGTTATCAGGATTGTCATCACCCGGTGACTCTGTCGGAGCCCCTGGTGTCTGTGCAGCCGTAAGTCTGGTTTATCCAGTTTATTAAACCAGTTTTACAGCTGATTCACTTCACTTCAGAGGCACAAAAATGCTGAGTGTGGGGCAAACTGCCATCTGCCATGGGGAGGAAGCATCACTGCCAGCCAGGGCTTGGCTGCTCTCCCCTCCTGACACATCCAACAGCCCATGAGACATTACTTCTGTTGAAACTTTTGGTGAGGAGGAATGCAAGCTGGCCAGGACCTGGGGATTGAATTCTTCTTTTTTTCTTTTAACGTATCATGAGGTAATTGCTGAATAATAAATGGTCAAGATTTTGGTTGTATTTCTTATATGAAAGATTGTCTTTCCAGCAGGTCAGTTTTGCCAGCACCAAACTGGGAATTAGTTCAACACTAACAAAGGAGGAGAGTGTCATATTTTGAACCCCCCCCTGCAGAACCTGCCTTTTCTGGAGGGTTGAGGTGTTGGGAACATTTTGTGCACACACTGAACAACCTGAAGAAAACCTGGCTTGCGACTAAAGAAATTTAAAACCCCTCAATCTTAGATCACAGCCCTCTGTTGCAGGCTGATTTGTACTGGGGTGCCTCTTCAGGTGCTCACTTTGTGGGACTATCTTTCTTGTTGCTGATGTGTCTCTTGTACTTAACAGTAATGCACAGTATGGCTCGGTGTCTGTTCTGTCACCTTCAGGTTTTGGACAATTCTCATTCAGAGCCTACATTTCTGCTTGTCCTGGCTCCCTCCAGTTGCTCTGATTTACTTTACCACTCCCCTTTTTGCACAAGGGATGGGATTGCTTTGAGCTTGCCCTGCATATGAGGAGCAGCTCCTTGCTAGGATGACTCCCCTGACGAGTCTCACTCCTTTTAGTCCCCTCCATGTCTTGTGCTGTCCTTTCTTCATGAATCACTGGTGCTCAGCAGCTTCTGTGGCTTTATCTCAGACAAGTCAGATTTTCTCCTCTGAATTTTTCTGGATTGGCCTTTTAAAACTGTTGCCCTTCAAGGGTCTCACTATACAATCTGCATAGCAGGAGGTTCACTGTAACTTCTTTTCCCAACTTGCTCACAATCTAAGGAGCATCTGGGAATGATTCACAGGGGGAGCCGCCGCGACCTCCTCCTTATTCATCCAGTGTGTACTGCTGGGAATTGCTTCCTCACTTGCATTACTTCTCATAGATGCAAAAACTTGCTGTGAGGGGCAAAGACTGTGGTGGTATTAAATATTGCTGATAGCATCATTTGCTGACTGTTCTGTGAAGGTACTGATGATGTCTGCCTGTAACTGGAAACTGCCTCGTGAGCCAGTTTGGGATGCAGAGTCAGTCATAGGTTGTGTTATTCAGCTTTAATCTTGTTAAGGAGAACTTCCAGAGGTATTTATAGCTTTTTTCAGTATGTAATGTTCAACAAAAGGGCACTGGGCAGCATAATGTCCGTCAAAATGATAAAGGCACTAATTAAATGACAAGATGTTTTCACTCCATTTTAATCTGCCAGAATTCAACTCCGCCTGGAGGATGGAAACTGTCTTCCCTTTCTTTTCGGTTTCCATACCTTGCTTTTTAGCGCTTGTAAGGCTTCACTTAATCTAGTGATTATTGCTGAGTTAGGTTGAGAAAAGTGTGGAAACAAACTTAAGGTATCAAATGTGCATCTAATCTTTTTCAAGTTGTGCCATTTGTTTTCTCTGAAGGATCCCATCTGACAGCAGCATTTCTGCATTTGCAAGCTGCGATATTGTATTTCTCGCGGTTTCAAAGACTTCAGCGAGGACAAACTTAGAAGAGTATCACAGCACTAAAATATCTTCAGCGATGTTGTTTGTCTTTCCCCAACATTTCTGGAAACCTTCATGCGTCACTGTTTTGGCCTTAAATTAATATTAACTTGTTAGACCTGAAGCCATTGCTTTTGGAGTAATTTCTGACATGCAGTTATTCCTAAGCTGTGTTTAAATGTTGTCTAATAATACATTAATTAAAGCAGACTATTAGCTAGACATCATCAATTCCCACATACCAGTTCCTGGTTAGACTCCCTTGGTCTCTTTAATTCTTTTGTCCCCATCTCTCTTGTGTTACCGTTAATTACATCTGGCATTACCCCAGTGCCAGACTTTTGGTGCTGATTTGGTGCACGCTTGCAGACAAGCCAGGCTGAATAAGAGGAGTCCATGCTTCTCATTAGCACAAACCACTACAAGAAGTAAGGATTAATGTACCAGAGGGCAGGCACAGTGAGGTATGTGAGATGCTAGACTTTTTCTGTCCATGCAAAGCTGTTATTTGCAAAGGGGAGGTGGAGTCTGAAAGGAATAAGCTATTTTGGCTGATGAGTTTCATTATGGTTATCTCTTTTACAGATCATGGGGTTTTGAATAGCGTTACTGACTTTCAAGTGTTATTTTTAAGTGGGTGTTTAAAGACAGGATCAGGTAATCTGAAGTGATGGGTAAAGCTGTCCCAGGGAGTGTGAGTACACATCTAGAGCAATCATTAGTTAAAGCAGTTGCTGAAAACTCCCAATATCTTAGATGTTTTAATCATCAGACAAATCTGCAGCTATTCTCCTGCAGTGTTCTAATGTTGTACTATGTCTTTCCCTTAGTGAACATCTAATGGGTGAGGAAAGTGGGCTGTCAGAAGTGTGTGCAGCTGCATCACACTGGGGAGCTACATTGCAGATCAGCTTCTGTCCCCAGCTCGAAAGTGCTCTTAGGACCACTGCCCTGCACCTCCTGCCCATGGCATCAGGACAGTGCCACTATCCCTCCAGGGCCAGTGGGAAAGTACTGCAAAGTTGCTTTATTGTTGTAAAAATATTCATAATGTTAATAATTATTGCCTTTATTAATAACTTACATGGAGAAAAACAATCTCTGCAAGTGTTATCCGTTTTTTTATTCAAACCCCCACAAATCCATTGCTTTAGAGGGAGAGGTTTATTGACATGAAGATTTTACCCTTCCAAAATACTGCCTCTGCTTCAGGTAGGGGCCACATGGATATTAAACACAATGACCATGAAGTGCATACAGCATATTGTATGGGATAAGCAAAGGCTGTAGTGCACACCAGAAGTGTCATATGTTTTCCATTAGCAAAGTATCTAAAAGTGAATTGGAAAATAACATTTAACAAATATTACCCTGAAATCAACCATAATTTTAATTGAATAAACATAAGCAGGCACTTGAAAATGAGATGTGAAATCTTCAGTAATGAGCACCATAACCAGTTAGATACTGCTTCAGTGTTGGTAATGGATTAACAATACTGGGAGAGATCATATAAAGTTGACAGTTTCTATTTCAGAAAAGAAGTTGATGAAATGTTGGCAGATATGTGCTGCTGGCGATGTATGTGGGGACTGTATCCCCCTGTGGCTCTACAGGGACTAGAAATGAAGCTTTTCAAAGGAACCAGATTAAAAATGAATCCTTGCTTAGGGCTGTGCCTCAGGCACTCAGTTTCCCCCATACACTTGTCCTGCTGCGCCAAGTGCTGGGTCTGGAAACAAGCCCTCCTCTGGCCCTTGGTCTGCTGTTCCTTGCCCCTTAGCAAGGCAGATGTCTCACTAACTGTATTAATGATAAGGTTGTAGGGAAAAAAACCTTCCAGAATTTAAATGTGTTATTCTGGTTGTTAATGAGGCTCCCCAAGTACGGTGTCCAGGTATCTCCAGGTATCCTCCTCCGTGGCAGAGACTGGCTGTGACCTTTTCAGTTTCTGTTTGCTGTGACATTGTTCCTCTGGCACAGTGAACTGTAAAAGTGGCAGTGAGAAAACTCACACTCCTACAAAAAAAGTACTTTTTAGAGCCCAGTGTCTGTGGACTCTTCAAAGAGCTACACTTTCTGCTGATCCAGAACTTGAACCAGCAGCACCTTAGGGGCAGAAGTTATACAAAAGGTGAAGCAGTAAGAGCCTGTAGCTGGATTCACAGTGCAGGGAAAAGGTAAAACAAACCAAACAAAACCAGCAAAACAAACCTCAAACCAAGAAAAACCCCAGAAGAAACAAGGAAAAATAAAAGAAAAAATAACAGTCGCAAGCCATCTGACATTGAGCTGTGACATGGTGACATACGCCTCTGTCCAACTGTAAGCAGTATTTCATGCTAGGGGCTCTGTTCAGTGCTGTGAACTGTTCAGCATGGGCCATCCTGGGCTGGGGGAAGCATGTTGCACTGTCCCACAGAGTCCTGGCAAATCCCATGGGCAGAGCCAGTGCAAGATGGTGCTGAGAAGGGCTGTCTTCCAGAGAAACACTTTTGTTCGGGATCATCGTCCTTGTTCTCCTGGGATAGGATCCTTAAAGGCTCAGCTGGGAGGTTTGGGGGAGCACTGGGCGATCTGCTAAGCTGCAATAGCTGTAAAATCCCATATATAGTGTGAAAGAGGTTTAACTTTGTGTATGTTTTCCTTACTTTAGCCAGTGCAGAACAGCAGGCTGTCCTGATTAACCAGTTTGCCTGACACAAACCAAATGGCTTACAGCTTGAGTGACTGTCTGTTGAGTCCCATGTTTGTTATAAATTCATTAGATGAAAAAAAAATATTCAAGTTTCTATGGTTTTTATAGCATTTCCCACCAGAGAACACTAACACTTGTAAAACAATAAATGCTACAATATAACAGCAAGACTAGTAAAATGCTGAACAGTAGATAAAATCATTTACAAAAGGCCATTATGGTTTCTTTTGGAGAAATAATACAACATTTAATTTTAAGATACATGTGCCAGGCATAGCTTTTAGGTACTACAAAAAGGAACATAAATATCAAAGCGGGGAGTAAGGTGCATTCACAATCTGAGTTGCTTCCCTCACTAAACTTAATTTACCACTGCATTTGATTTCATCTCTGCTCCACCAGTTTCTGAAAAGTAAACTACTTTGGTTCAAAGCAAAAACGTCAGCATCTAAATTTGTGTCCCACTCGGGCTGTTTTTACAACAAGGTTTCATGGGAGTTTTGATGCAGAGGATCAGAGAGAAAGTTGTGTTGTTTGGGATCGGGGACATTTCTTCAGTTAAACTAATTTGTTCCCTGACGAGGTTTTTTCCATTCTTGCTGTAAGACTGAATTCCATTGCAAATGTTGACTGCTGCTGTCACAGGATGGTGGTTGGAAGGGAAATGCTTGGCGCTGCCTCCTGTTATTCGTTGCGCAGTCAAGGCAGAGCCAGCTTACAAGTTAGGAAACTGCACATTAGCATGAAGAAACGTAGTTGTGGACGCAAAAGACTGGCTGATGCAGATCCTTCACCTACCTGCACGTTTCAGCCTCTTTCCTTCTTGCTAGAGAACTGAAAGCCAGTGGTTTTGGTGGCAGAGAGGAGTAGATGTACTTCAAACAGTAGTTGTACTCCATCTGCCTGCAGATGAATTTCCACCTGTGGAAAACCAAAGCGTGGAGACCCAGTGCAACAGGCTCTGCCACTTTAAAAATCCACAGAGGTGGCCAGGAAGGTTTATTGATTGCTCCTGGGGAGCAGTGGTTTCCGTTGATATAATCCCTAAATCAAGATTGTTTGAGATACTTTAAGCAGTACTAGAAAATAATGAATTTCCCAGCATAACACATCTGAATTTGCCAGTTTTCCTTTGATTTTCATTGCATCATTAAGTAAACAGAGTTGTAGTTTGCTTGGCCATGTGGCAGCTCTATCTGGGCCTGCAGCTGCAGGGGCAGTTGCCATGAGTCAGTGTGTGCTGAGCACAGGCAGTGCTGGCGATGGCCGGCATGGAGTAGTGATGTACAGGCCTGGGCATTGCTGCGGAGTGCTGGGTGGGATGTGAATGGAAAGATCTCTTGGCTAGGGAATTGTTCTGGCTGACGTACACTGGCACTTCAATTCAGAGCTGACTTTAGTTCAGGTGCATGCTTCATCATGTGTCGGGGGGCTGGAACTGGGTGATCCTTAAGGTACCTTCCAACCCAAATCATTCTATGTGCCATAAGCCAGCTTAATTTCTCACTGAAGTTTCAAATTGGGAGGGGAAAAAACTGACTCAGTAACAGTTGAGAACTTCTTTTTATTCCAAAGGGAGCTCTAGCCTTTCTTATGTACTTTGATTTTGTATAACTAAAAGAGCTACTTAGGCAAGAAGTTCAACATTTGACAGTTTCTATTTAGATGTCAACATGTGGTTTTTATATTCGGAAGTTTAGAGAGATGGCGAGTTCTGTCTTTGGGATTTTTTCAAGAGTTTAACTTGTAACTATGGGAATCTGCTGGGTGTTTAAAATAGAGCTGAGACAGGAAGCGGAGTGTTCGGTTTACTGGAAAAAAACAGAAAAAATGTTTTGGAAGTTCATTTAAATCAATATTTTTCTGACATAATACAGAAGAACATATTCATATTGATCATAGTCTTTGATAATGTATAATGTAAATGTCAAGTCAGGAACGGTGCTGGAATGAAATACTACGTATTTATTGTGTCATAAATATTTCATAGAAATAGCATGATATTTAGAGAAAATAAAATTGGATTAGAGGGGATCTATGCACGGCTGAAGGTTTTATGTGTTACTAATAGCACTTTAAAACCCGTTCTGTATTAAGTAGGCTGCATTGCATTTCTGTTTCTGTAGACTGGGAGCAAAATAGATATTTTAAAGACAGACTTTTATCACTGTCTGGAAGAAGGCTTTAGCCAGCACCACATTTACATTCCCTCTCACGGTTAACCACAGTCCTAATTAAACAAAGCTCAGCTGAATAGGAAGGCAGCGAGATAATTTTAGGCCCTTAATCCATGGATATAAATTCCTTAATCCACAGATATAAAATCATTTTCTAAAACTGGGAGGGAGCACGAGGACATGGTTTACATGCAGGGAAACTGAGGCAGACCGAGGCTGCAGATTTCCTTGGGCTTATGCAAAAGAAGGCAAAGGCAGAGAGATGCTCAGGACCCAGCACCCTGTGTGACCCCCAGGCTGCCTGGGACCAGGGCTTGCTTCCAGCCTGCAAACCTGCCTGGAGCCTCTGTGCTCGCAGGCAAGCAGCAGGCTTTGAACAACTTGTTCTCATTATGTGAGGAGCACGCGAGCTTTCCACAGTCGCCTTTTAATCTTTTTTATGTTTTTGTTCACACTATGTCACAGATACGTCCTGCATTTCATTATCCAGCTTAGTTCAGTGCGCAGTAGATGAAACTCGCGACTGGCAAGTGGCTGTTGCAGTTGCAATGCTGACCCCACAGCAGAGCTGCCGCACAGCCTTTATGCCCTCTTAATCTTAGGCTTAGACAAATACGAAATTCTTTTGGTTGAAATCCCTACAGATTTATGTTTTCGTGACAGATTTGTTGTTTAGGTTGAGTCAGAAGGAACCGAACTGCCCCGGCTGTGTGCCGCTTTCCCTGGCAGTTCCCAGGGAATGCCACAGCATCCCCACTTCCTGGGGCCTGATCCACAGTGCTCTGCAGGAGGGCACTGAGCCTCGGGCTGCATCACTGCTTCAGTCACTGCTGCCTGCTTCTGCAGTTTGTGAGGGGCATTTGTCCCTGCCTGGGCCACGGAGGGGGTCCGTCTTGGATTGGTTTCCCTGGAAAACCGGAGCATCCTGCACATTCCTCTGCTGCCTGCCCCAAAGGGGCGCTGTGCAGCTGGCATCAGCCTGGGGATGCATCGCTGGGTTATTTGGGCTGCTATTGGCATCACTGTGATGGCAGAGAACTTCATGTTCTGGCGTATTTAAATCATGGGGTCAGCAGAGGGAGCTCAAGGACATGCAGTCTCAATTCTGGGTTTCAGACCAGCAGAGTTTTCTGGGCGCTGAAGTGTTCCTGACATAAACTGTCTGCCTTGGAGTGTTGCAATAATTTACTTTTAAGCTCCCAAACTGTGCAGTGGCTGTGTGGGGCCACCTTGGTTGTGCTGGAAGGGGGAGAGCTGAGTAGGAGAGGTCTGACTTAATGGGAATCCCTTTCAGAAGGGACTATTTTCTTAATATTTTAAATAATGGGAGCAGCACAGAAACCCAAAGTGCGCTGACATGGGCCTCTGGGGACATCCGTTCAGGCAAAAAAAAAATCAGGCAGGTCTTGCAGTTTACACTAAGAGAAATAGGAAGGAAAAGCAATAGTATGAAGTGTAAACCTGTGCCCATTGAGATATACACACACATGCATACACAGACGTAGATTGAAGATAGCAGACCGTCACTGAGAGCGATGTAGCAAAGGTGTGGAACAACATTCCATACACAGAAGGGTCAAAAATACTGCAGCTACCAAATATCTCCCCCTGAAACTGCAGTGCTGCTCACAGCTTTGGTTTGAAACTGGGTGCTACTGTTCTGAAGCTGTCTCCATGGCTGTCAGTCCACGTGCAGTCTGACTTGGTGCTGTGCTGTTAAGATTGCATGTGCAATTTCATCTTACCCTTGGACAGGGGCTTCTCCCTCTTCCCTCCGTTAGCTGTGATGGAAAGCAGTGGCCATGGCTGGTGATGCCTGTGGCCCTGTGGATGTTCCTCTGCTCATGTGCATGGCCACCACAGAGGTGTGCGTGACCTGAGCAAGGAAGCTGGAGTAGACCTCAACAGCATTTCTGATCTTTGAAATTTCTGATCTTTCTGCTCACTGGAATTCACGTTGAGATTCTAACTCCTGGTGATGGGGTTTGACTGCAAAAGCAGCCCTATCAGCCTGGCCTTGGACAAGAAATGGGTATTTTCAGAGGCAGCAGACCAGCAGGGTCTGGGCAGGACATTTTCATAGCGTTAAGCCAGAGCTGGAGCTCCCTCTTGTGAGAAAATAGAAGTATCAGAGAAGCCCAGGACTGACTGCTGCTGACATGAGGGGATGGTGCTGTTCAATAGGCAGGCGGTTCCCAGTAGTTTTATCTCTAAGTTCGCGCACACCTCCATCCACTGGGACAAGAAAACATGGCATTTGTGGCTGCAGTCGTGCAACATTTGAACTTGGCACTATAATCTGTACACAGAGTATAAATATAATCTGTGCACAGCTGGGATCTGTCAGAGTTCTGCTGCTTGGGAAAAATACAGAAGTAATTTTCAATGGCAGTAATTCTGCTATTCTCCTCCCCCCCTTTAATGACTTTTGTCTCTGACAATAGGAGCCTACCTTTGTGGCAGCTAATAAAAAGCAGAAAACAAAGCAATCTGTCAAGAATGATAAATACTGTTTGCATTTTTGTGCTTGCTGTGCTCAGCATCAGCCGTGATGAATTGGTGACTCTTCTGCCGGCCTCTCACATGGTGCACCAGAGCTGGGCTCTCTCATGTCCGTGCCAAGGCCGTCCGCTTTAGAAATGGGGTTGTCTGGCCACACACTGGGTTATCAGGGTATAATGGAATACATATATGCAATAGGTGTAGGTATGAAGACTCTACAGATGGGTCTGGATAGGTTTGAGCCCAAGAGCATTTATGGAAAATACTTGGCATTCAGTGAGATCTGGTGAACTTCAAAGGGGAAAAACGTGTTTCAGAAGTATTTTTATGAGCCCTGGGATTAAGTTTTTTCTGGCAAATGTGAGTTAGCAGCAGCCAAAGGGGTGATGGCCGATGGCAGCAGCTCCCCTGACCCTCCCTTGAGTTCAGCACTGAGCCCCATGGCAGGATCTGCGCGGTCCCAAAAGCCCAGGTGGGCACTTGGGGTGAGGTGTGGTGAGGGTGCCCGTGCCTGCTGCCAGGCATTAGTTACCCCTTACAGAGAAAGGAAGTGTTTAAGAGGTCTATTGCAACATTGGTCCGGTTTATTTTGTATCTGATAAATAAACGGAGATCACAGGTTTGCCATCAGCGTGGCTGCCACGGCTGTAACACCAAAGCCAACATATTTGAGGTGCCCTCCCCAACCGTGTCCTCACCAGGACCTCTGGCACTTCTTCTCCAGGGAAAGGAGGACTCTTGCACCTTGTTGACCATCTCCCAAAACCAGGGTGCACCCAGGTGGTGGCATCTCCAGGAACTGATGCTCTGCTTTTCTCCGATGTAGTGTCTTAAATCAGCTCCTTTTCCCTCTGCATGGCTAGAATTAATTGCGCGAATGTAAGAATATTATTCCAAGGGCTTATAAAAAAGAAATCATAATTTTTCTTACAGCAGGGAACATGTCCAGTAATTGATGTGGGAATATTAATGCAATATGTGTGTGTTATCAATTTAGAAAAGTAGAAGACATATTTCCTTAAGCTTCTAATCATTTATACACATGACCTTCATTTATACAGCAGAAGGGCTCTTCCAGAGCGCTACAATTTGCTTCAGATGTTTAGCTTGGGTATTTTGCTTTACCTTCAAACTGCCAACTTTGGGGATTATTTAGCAGTAAAATTAGAAATGTGGATTTGAGGATGGACCAAAGTCCTGACAGGTGTTAATGGAACTCAACTTGAATATTTTATTCCCTAAATAGTAAAATGTAAACCTGCATTTGTTTAGCTTTGCCTTCCTGCCAGCTATATCAGGTATCTTGTGTGACTAGAATCACTGTTTTCTCTACATGGTCTTCATGCCTGTTTCCAGCTCAGCCTGTATTTATAATCCGAGCAGATTTCAGGTCTGTGGAGAATTCCTTAGGCAAACATGTGGTTCTCAACCCAAAGAGATAGGAAAGAAAACTCATTATGCAGTATAGCTCTGATTTGCAGAATGTACCTAAAGATGCAAATAGGCACCTAAGAGGATTTTTTAGAAGGAAATCAAATGCTGGAGATGAAATTAAAGCCATTTAAGGCTGTCTTGAAGAATCTTCAGTGCCTTTTTCAAAGGTTTTCGGTGTTTAGACGCCTTTAAAGAAGTCTGCCCATCAGCCCATTGCATTTCAGCAGCGTTGCTTTGGGTTACATTCAGGGCAAATTCTGATGCAAAGAGATTTATTTTGGTAGCAGTGCTCCCCAGTTTTGCTGAGAGAGGTGGTGCAGGTTACTCAGTGGGATCATGCTCCATTTTGGAGAGCAGCACTGGGTGCTTAGGAGAGCATGTAGGACACTGGCGCAACACAGGCTCAGCCTTCTTATTATAGGAGATGTGCTGGGAAGGATTTATGTTGTCTGAATTTTGATGTCCATCATTGGAGATTGCAGCTTCTCAACGCCTTCCTGTAACATGGTGACTCCCCCTTTGGAGGCGTCTTTCACTTCCTAGCACCTTAGAGGAAGCCAGAGTACTGTTCTGGCAGCTCACGGAAGCCTGGAGTAGGCTGAAATCAAGCCATCCCTTAGTTATTGGAGAGGACAATCCTGAATCTGCTGTTGGAAACACATACTTAACTTGGGTGCTGCGAGGGGAAGAGCTGCTCTTTGGCTCTCTTGGTTTCATTGCCCCAAGGATGCTGTTATGCTGCCTTTCTGAAATGAAGGGAACCTGAAAGCAGGGAAAGGTCAGTCTAGCCCTCCACTAAACCACTGTAATGAACTCCCTTCCTAGCCCAGTCCCTAGCCAGCATCTCCATGTGTCCTCCCATGTCTCTGTACTGTTGTCGTGCCCAGCAAAACATTCCAGACCACTGTTTGGCACCCAGGCACACTTGGAGGGTTCAGAGATGTGCCCTCTCTCAGAAAGAAAGGAGAAAACCCTTCAAAATCAAGCAGACCAAAACTTGCAAAACTCTTGAATATTAACATCATCCTTTTCTTGGTGTCCTTGATTCACTGAAGAGAACTTCTGTATAACACAGGGCCAGAAATACACTTTTAACCTTGAGTCACTTGGTTTTGAACTAGAATTACTGGCTCCAGCCAGAAAATCTGTGTTAGCACAGAAGAAGGCTTGGGTTTTTGGTTTTTTGGCTTCACCACCACCACAGAAATTGTTTCTTGTTTGCCAAAGGAATGGGCAAATATCTTTTCATCTCACTCAATCAGTTAGAAAGCTCAGTCTTCAGCTAGATTTCTATGGGTAGATTTCATAGGGACTTTGTATGGGTTAGGTGCTTTAAAGACAAGCCTGCCTCGTGGTTTGCCCAGTTCTGTGGCCATGAGTGGCTGACAGTGCCTGGTGCCAGGTATGCAGCCTTGCAAGGCCTTGACAATCTAGATATCTACAGCCCTTGTTCTGCTGACTGTGGGCCAGGGACTTCAAAATCATGTAAGGGACTTTGCAGTTTGCTTTGAAATTGAAGAAGAGAGGAGCCTTTAGTGTAACTGCAGGTCTCAGAAGGGCTTGTTTCAGGAGGGAATATCCCAATGGCTTTTTGCTGTCAGTGAAATAAATCCTATAGACTGGCTATTTTTCTTCTGTTGCGCTGATCTTTTAATTTAATACAAATACATTGCTGGAGAACCAAACTGAACTGGTGTAGGTTTTAATAAGATCATAACAAAACCCATTGAAATCTTTGACTCTTATGCAATTTAAATTCAATTTACAGTCACTGTTTATTTTCACATGCTTCGTTGTTGTTTTAAGAAGTGGGGTTTTTTTGCACTGCTTGCGTAACTGACATCTATTGCAGTATCGGATCCGTGCTCATAATGTGCTCTGGAATTTGTTGTTTTGGACTATTACCATTTACAAAGTGTATCCAGTTGAAAGGACAGTCTCAGAAGCAGAGAAGCCACTCCACAGGCAGCTGGGCCTGCTGTTTGGTGTGTACCTAACTAGAGAGTATGACCTGAAAATGTACTAACTCTGTGTCCATGGGTGCATATCTGATACCTGCCACAGGCTGTCACCGTTCCTACTGCAGACCCAAGGCTTTGGTCTTACAAATTCCTGGGTCATGTTACCACGTCAAAGTTACGGCTTTAAAATAGCGTTCTTTTGTCACCACATGTGTACATCTCCTTTGCTCACTTGCAAAGGCACCTCTGTATCACTGAAAGGATGAATACTTCTATAGCTTGTGAAGTACTGCAGCTAGTAAATGGGACCAGAACAAGCATTTTGGTTTTCTCTACAATGAAAAGCTCGAGCTTGATTGTATTAAAAATGTAGAAGTCCTACTGAATGTTTGGCTTCCATCCCAGCTGGTGGAGGGTGCAAAGAAGTGCTTCAGCTGCTTCAGTGTCAACCCTTGAAATTCATTTTCTCTCTCCCAGCTTGATCAGCCACTGAAGGTCATCTTATTTCAGGCGTTCCTAAAGCGTCCTGCGTACACTCCGAGTACATACACATGGGGGTTTCATTCACTGGGGAAATGATTTGTGGCTATTTATAAAGTAGGCTTGTAATTTATTATTTGAATTCTGTTGCCTAGATTGAAAACGTATCTGACAGTGAAATGGAACCAGCAGTTCCATTTTAATTCCACAGGGTAATAATTTTCTACTGTTATAGAGCCTTACTCCAGTTATTATACGTATTAGTCGGTGGGGTTTTTACAGCACCACAACGACAAACTTGCCAAGCAATAAATTCCATTGAAAGGTTTCTTTGTGTCTTTAGGAAAAGCTTACATGAGATACTTCCCTACTTACATGTAATAAAAGGACATAATGAAGTACTCAAGCACACATTAACTGGTGCTATTGTGTATTTTAATGCTTTTATTATGGATAACTTTCCAAACTGCACAAACTCAAAGGAGAGCTTTTGCATTTCTCTCAGTCCAGCTTTTTAATTTACAGAAAACCTGATTCACACAGATTCTGGAATGAAATCATCACTCCAGCTGCTCCGCTTTAAGTTTCCCAGACCTTTGTGAATCATTGTGTGGTTTTGAACAGCCTGCTTGTTGTGACAGAAGTATTTTTGTAATTGATCAAATATGGTTAGGTTCGGTTGGTTTGTATTTTTAACTGAAAAAAATGGCATTTTTAGAAGGATTTCTTTAATTTATAGGAAATGAGATTAATCTGGGTTTTAAGACACGATTTCCTTTTAATGTCTCTGACTAATTGAATCACACAAATTATTCTGATTTTTG
>JANRGW010054471.1:0-32534 GCA_024733675.1 Psilopsiagon aymara | reverse complement strand
GTATAGCTTTGTTGGCCTTTGGATATGTTTTTTCTAAGTCTTCCTTTCAAAGCTTTAGAGTTTCACCACTTGGCAGTTTTTAAGCTACCTGCCTCCTTGTTTAACGTATTAGGGAAGAGTTCTGGCCACTTCTGAGACCCAAACCAACCCAAACCTCTGATGCATCAGAGTAGATAAGCAAGAGGACAGAAAGCAGATGTGGCAGCACTCAGAAGCAAAGCCACGTGCCTAGGCTTAAGGCACAATTTGGAGCCTTTATGCATTTTAATTCCAAGGGAGGAATGCTGAGTCAGTGCTGCCAGGGATGGCCTGGGCCAGCAGAGCAGCCACAGTGAACAGGTTTGCAGCTGGGACTGGGTGTGCTTGAGAGCTTGAGGTCTTGAGGAACCACTTACAAAAGAGGGGTCACATAACCCCGTGTTCTGATTAACTGTAAAACTTCCTCAATGTCTACATTTCAGTCAGATTTCTTGAGGACAGAGAGCTAAACTGCATACAGAGTCCCCTTCATCTGCACTAACAAGGTGCAGCCAGGCCCTGGAGAAACAGCTGAAGTGCATCCATGCTTTCTGGTCAGCCCAGATTGGGCTCAGAGCAGTGCTGGACATGCTGCTGCAGCAGATGGTCTCCAGGGTTCTTCCCCTGTTTGCAGAGGGTCCGTGGCTGAGGAGAGGCACAGCGGCACTGGGATGCTCTATGAGCAGACTCCTATGCTGCTGGGTCCTGAGGCTGGGGCACCAGGTGCTGTGTTGGACCTGAGCTGTGTCCCATGTGTCTGGGCAGGTTGGTGCGAGCCTTTCACTGTGACTGACATACCTGGCATGAGAGAGGGTCCTTGACAGCTCTGTGTGGGCACGCTGCTTCCGAGCAGATCCTGGTAATGGGAAGAAAACAGGAAAGCAAGCACCATCCTCAGTGACTCGCTGGTTTCAATCCAGCATGAGGTTTTCAGTGGTGACCTGTGGTTGTGTGGGTAACTTTGAGCTGTAAATGAAGGGGTATTTGCCAGAAATCTATTGATGCCCAAGCTGGGTGTCCTGTAGAGAACGGTGCTTGTGAAGAGTTGCCTGCTGCTGATAAACGTCTCAGGACTCAGCAGCATTTCAGGTGTGCACCTCTGGCTTGGATGGGCACCCAATAGCTTCCTTAGGCTGTCATATGCCTGGTGTGGCACTCTGCTGAGGCAAACATGCTGGTGTGGGAGCTGTGGGAATAGCTTGTTGTTGGTGTGGACGTGGGGGCCTCACTCTGGGACCTGCTGTCTAAACGTCCTGTGGCCTTTTCTCAAGAGCTCTGCCCTGGGGCATTGGGTGCAGGAGACACAACTGGACACTGCCAAGGGCAGCCAGGGCATTTTGTGTTATTTGTGTCCGCAGTACACCAGCAAAGTTGATGCGAACTCTGATTATCTTCATTTAATCCAAGCCCAGCCTCTCTTTTTCCTTTGTGAGGCTGCACCCACACCTGCAGGACAGCAGGTCCCACGTACACCAGCATCTCCTGAGGCTGGGGTTTGTGTATGAGACAGAATAAAGCTTTTCAGCTAACCACACTTGCTCCTAGGGTGCCTTATTAAGCCCAACTAAGCAATGGTTTGCCAATGAGAACAGTTACGGGGGTTTTTGTTAGTTTCTCCTTATTGTTCTCCCAGACCACCGTGGGGCATTTTCAGGAGCTCATACCTAACCTGCCTGTGTTGGCACACACGGGGAGCACATGTTCTCTTGCAGGAGGCCTGTCTCTCCCAGGAAGCATGATTAGGCTGGAAATGCAGCCCAGTGAGGCCAGGGCCACTGTGACAGGGAACCAAGCTACCACAGGTGACCTCTGTTCCTCTGGAAGCCACTGATTGCGAAAGCTTTGGATGGAGGAGAGCCCTCCCAAAGCCCTCCCTGCCTGAAGCGAAGAGGTCAGAGCGGCTTCCAGGTCTTGTGAATAGAGAAATCAGGTGGCCTGCCCCACACTTAGTGTTTGTGCACTGTGAATATGCCCCTGATCTCACGGGGGGTGAGGAGATGTTTACTTGTGGAGGCACAGAGCCAACCACAGCTGCATTTAATCTTCCCCTACGCTGCTTGTGCTGATGCATCCACCACGGCAGGGGCAGCAGAGAGGCTGGGAGCGGGTTTAGGGCCAGTGGGCACCAAGCGATGGGGAGCCAGCCCATGGTGCTGTGCTGCCCTGTGCTGGGAGGCTCTGGTCCTTTTACTGGCAGGCTGCAAGCCCCCTTGTTTCCTTCACATACACTTGGGCTGTTATGATTTCACACTTACTGAAATGTCACTGCTTTGTTTAAATCCCTCTCAGACATTTAAGAATGTGATATGAGGATTTATCAGGCAGACTGCTGATGTTAAGAAATGACAGGACACTTGTTTCCAGTTTTTAATGCTTTCTTGTAAAACTGAAAATATAAAACCAGCCGAGCAAATGAAGATCTTTATATACATGAGGTCTGTGATTAAAAAAAAGTCCTTCTAGTTAATAAAAAAAAAAAAAAAAGAGAAGAATTGACCAATGAGTTAAATGAAAACTGATTAGAGGGAACAACATTCTCAAATTGAAACATACTTTGCAGGAAAAAAAACAACCCTTCTTTACAAGTTTATTATATAACTTACATTTACACTTTACTGAGAGAACTTACAAAACAAGCTGCTTGAAATGCTCCTCATTCCCTTAAAGCATGAATTTCAAAGTGCCACAGCAAAGGAACAGGTTCCAATATTATCTTATACAGATTATTCATGTATAACATGGTTTGGTAAATGTGAGGTGTTTGTTTAAATGAGCACATATAGAGATACAGACTAAATAAAAGTACTTGAACACCTTTGTTATTACATACTCAGTTATACGTATAATAAAGGCAACATGGTCAGCACTGCTCTTAGGTATCTGTATAGATGGAAGGAATGTGATTCAAGCAGTGATCAAAGGCGCCATTCTGGAAGAATCCACTTTCATCAGTTCCATTGGAGACCATGTCTTCAGACACACACTGTGCTTCAGAGATTGCATCATAGCCTGAAAGCGGGACAAGTTGTATGGACATGATTTAGTGCCGTAGTACATATAAGGAAGGAAGCGCAGTTTGAGGCCTGGGATTATACAGTACAGCCCAGTGTTAATAAAAAGACAATAGGGTTTACCATCAAAGCCTTACCCAGGAGATACACAAACTAATCTCCATGGACATTTGTGTCATAGGAGATGAAGGTCCCATTCATTTCTGTGGAAAGCTACCCCTTTGCAAGTGAAGTGCAAGTATCAGAGTATGACTCTCTTGGGACTTTACAGTCATTATCTGAATAGGATGTCAAAACAATGAGTGGGCAAGGATCCTAGTGTGCACTAGAAGTGATGCAGTCCTCTTGCTTTGTGTGTTTTCCCTTCTAATGGCACTTAGGAAAAATGTTCCATGTCTCTCCCAGCTGCTCTTAAGACTCAGAAAAAATCTCGATCCTGCATTTATTGGATCCCCTTATACTGCAGAAATCAGGTGTGTGAGGTCAGGCTCACGGGATGTATGGAAGGAGCTGTGCACCACATTGTCCTCAGCCCACCAAAGCCCACCATGCTGCCAGCTCCTCACCTGACCCAGCTCCCTGGTGCTTGCCAGGCTACCACAAAGCCACTATGGTGGAAAAATTTCTCTGCCCTTCTCCTTTTATAACGCAAAACTTACTTCCACAGCTTTTTGAGCCTCCCTGAGCTGTGCATCCCTGTGGAAATGAACAGCTTTGCCTGCTGCCAGGTTCTGTGGCAGCTGGAATGCCAGGGAGTCTGAAACAAATGGGTTATTGCCCATCCCAAAGGTCATGAACATTTCCTATTATGCCCCACTAGAACCTGCTTTTGGTTCTTGTTAAGAACATGCCTGTGAACTAAGTACCTGACGTAGAAAATACATCTTTTACAAATCACATTCCTGTGAACTCAAGTCCATTTTTGGATGGCCGATCCTCATGGTTACAGCACCAATACCTGGCTCCATCCTCTGCTTGACAGAGGAGCTTTGTGGAGCTGTTGGGAAATGGTTGTTATTCTGTGCCTCAGTTCCCTGTGTGGAAAACGGGGCTCTTGCTTCTCTTTAGCCTTTCTCTCATCTCTTCCACCTGCCTAACTCCGCAGGTGAGCACGTCTGGATGCAGCTAAATCAGATGTTGCACCGGGCTTAACTGAGGCCTCTGGGCTGTGCAGTGCCGCACTGCCAGCAGCAGTGACGGATCCTCTGGGCTTACCCAGCCAGGCCTGGTTTCAGAAAGCCTCGTTGGCTCAGTCTGTAGAGCTTAATTACAGGTATTTTACTATTAGGAATGTTTCTTTACTTGAGACTGAATTCTCTCCTTACCCACATTGCTGCATTTTCCTCTGATGTATTACTTTACTGTTAGTTTTCAGGTCAGATTCTGCTGTCTGCAGAAATCTGGCATGCAGCACGTGTCCAAAGTCTCTGGACAAGGAACTCAGCCTGTTTATCTGCCTTATGCTGTGTCGCTCCAAATGGAGTGAGCAGTATTTTGATAGACTTTGCAAGTGTTTCTGTTATGCTGATTTCCATTTGAGGAGCCTGCATACAGGCTAGATACACAACCATGAAGAGAAGCATACACCCCAGAAATCATTATTAGATTCCAGATAGAGTAAACTATCCAAAGTCCAGAACAGAAAATAAGGATTTATTGACTGTTAATATGATTCATGGAGCAGCTGCTTGCCAGTCACATTTGGCATTCCTGGGAGATGAGATCTCATTTAATATTAATAGTGCTATAAAAGCCTGAACAAAAATTAATGCATAGCCTTGATGAATCTTGCAAACCTGAATGGTTCTATTTTACACACAAAAAGATAAGATTTATATATTTCATATATATATTTATGTTTCAGCCTTTTAGGTATTTGCATACCTCAATAACCCCTCTAAAACCAAAAATACGACACAGAAACATTTCTTAATAGTTTAGCCCCAGACAGAAAAATCGACTGCTGTTGAAGTTGGTGTCTTGCCATAGTATTATTCTTTGCTCCTACAATTTCTTTTGGAAAGTTTATTTAGTCTGTTCTTTAAACATTGCAGGCTGTCAATCTGAACTTGAAATTTGCTGTTAACATGAAAAAACTGTGTTTTAGTAACATCAAACTTATGAATAACACAAAAGAATTCAAAGTTGGAGCTGAAACTTCATCTTAAACTTTTCCTTTGTGCTCGTTAGCGATGCGTACACTTTCGAGTGTGGAACACCAGACAAATGCACACCCGCCCTCTCTGAACAGGCTCTCCTTTAATACAAAACAAACAGGAAAGTCAACTCTAATTTTGTGGTCTAACTCGGGCCCCATTTCAAAAAGCATTTAAACATATGTTTCCAGTATTGTCCTTAACCAAGATGCCCTCCTGAAATCAGAAATGAAGAAAAATATCGGAGAGATCTGCAAGTAAAGAGACCAGTGAGTGGTGTTTCATGGTTCTGACATACTCACATTTTGTTTGATTTCAGTAGGTCTGTCAAATCTTAATTGTGGTTTTAAAAGTAGAAAACAATGCTTTACACAAATGAATACTTCAATACCGAAGCATTATAGTAATCCAGCTACCATAACTTGTTTGGTAACACAAAAACAATTGCCATGAATGTGCAAAGCACAAACACAAAGGAACTGCTGAACAAAACCAAACTAGTCTTTTTAGCTGAATTTTCGAAGCAGTGCCTCCCCATTTTGTAAACATCAGGATTGTGAAACAAGCCACCCTTTTATGCCTGCTTTGAAGGAATAAAAGTCCCTGCTGCTGCCGTTTTCTTCAGAGTTGTCTGAACTATCTTGGTAACTTTGACCTGACTGTAAAAGCCTCCCTGAGCATACCTGGAGAGATGTACCATGAATAGCCCACACCATAAATGTGAGAGGTGTCTTGTTTGTCAGCTCTCCTGAAGGTATGTGCTGCCTGTGACATCCAGCACAACGAAAGGAGAATTTGACTGTCCATCAGTCAAATACAGCAGGATTAAAGAAAATAAATTAGCTTTTTTCCTGGGATTTTTATAGATGCAAATGAATTTCAGTGACTGAGGTTTTTTATGCAAGTATATTTTTATAATAACATTGAGTATAAAATGTGTTCTTTTCCCTTCCTCAAAATATCACATGGGTAATTCTTTACAGGCAGAATAAATTACCTGTTGAAGCTAAAGGTGCATTGAGTATGTGATAGCCATTCTGTCTCAGAGGATTAAAGCAGTGGGATTCCCCTGTGAGGACATCACTGGTGACAGACTGGTCCATTGTTCTGTAGCAGTCTCCATAGTGAAAACAGTTTTGTATTGAGTGAAAGCTGCCTTGGTAACCTGAAAACAGATATCACACGCACATTTTAACACCACTGTAATGGGATTAGATCTATTTCTGTCACAGTATTTCATTACTATTGTGGGGGCTTTTAGTCCCTCAGTTTTGACTGTGGAATAACGATCACGCTGTTCTATAAGGCATAATAATGTAGAAGCTACATCAGACTCGGACCCACACGGTGCTGGGGACTGTGATCCCCATCAAGCAAAAATCTCAGGGACATGCTTCATTTCAAGTAGCAGATCAGCTGAACGCAGTCACCAGCCTACGTGTGTTCAAAGCTATGTACTTTGGGTTTTGCCAGCAGAAATTGTGACTTGTGCACAACAAAAGAAAGTAGGTAACGGTAAAGGACAAATGAATTGCTGAGGAAGGAATTTTACAACTTGGAAGTATGTGCCAACATCCTAAAAGAAAATGTTATTTGCTCCCTTAAGGACAACCTCAAAGCAAGCCACAAGATTTATACCAACCATGGCCTGATTTAATGACTTTCCTTCCTCCTGCCTCAATAACCTCTTCCTGATTCCAGGTGCATCACACACTATTTGCACAGTCATATTAACTGTTTTCTTACCTTCTTTCAAAGTCCCCTCTGAAATGATGCTCCTTCCCTTATATGCAACTGGAGTCAACCAAGTCAGGCTCTAAGTTTAGTAGAATGTGCTATCAGGATTTTCCTCTGTTTGCCAGGAAAAATACAGAGCTGTTGTCTTTCTTCCCTCAGCCTTACTCAGGCTTAAATGTTTCCTAAGGAACCAGGTAGTTCAGCCAGACAGACATAACCACATCAGCTGCTGACAGAAGCCAGCAGAGCCCCACTCAGCAGTGACTTGCTGGGCTGGTTGTGCAGCTATTCAGTCTGGTTGTTTAGAAATGAAATACCCGTGCCTATCACCAAAGAGCCTGGGTGCTGTACAGGGGGCATTTGTCCCTTACAAATCATGCAGTGTATAAGGTTTTTCCTGTTAAGAAAGATCTCCTGTCTTTTTCTGCATTTTCCCTTTAATTCCAAAGTTCGACCAAGGAGATAGATAGCGTCTGTTCAGTCTGGTCATGTTTTCTAAGGTGGTAATAAATAAGGCTGAGGCAATTCTTTAGTAAAAATACAATGAACTCATCGAGTGGGGAAAGATTTGCTCTGAAGTTTCACAGTTTCATATGTGTTTTGGCAGAATCTGCATGGATTAGATGATTCATTTCTTAAGAACCTGTAATCCTCCACCACAAAATACCTAAACTGTTGATATCCATGATTGGTGAAGTACTAATGGATGGCTGTGTTAGATAAAGACACTACATACACTGTACCAAAGCTGTTTGCATTTGCTGTTACATAGAAGAAGGCTGAGAAATTTGGAAAGCTGCATATTAAATGATGCATGTCCTTCCTTGGAATAAATAGACAGCCACCTCTATTTACTGCCTGGAGAGTCTGGCTCAAACAGCCAAAGAGCTCTTATGAAAGGTAGCTAAGCCATCTTTTGATGTGGTTTTAGGTACAGGGCTTTATTGATTGGCTTTTGATAATTATCCTGACTTTTCTGTTTACAAAATATGAACTCCCCTCTATAAACCTTCTAAAAATATCTCCGAGATGAACAGTGAAAAAAAATGGGACACTTGGCTTCAGACGAGGTGTAACTGGTTGCAGAGAGCACTTGTACGCACTGCTAGAGAGAAAAGTGAACCTCTTCCAGAATGTCTGCTACACACATCAATTCTAGGGAAGGCATGACGTGTATTTTCTCTGTCTCTGTAATTGCTGCCCTTTTGTCATGCTCTCAGGCTTGCCTTTGTTAGATATATTAAACATCTTTATGACCTACAGAGCTGGCACAATGACTTAGAAAATCAAGAGAACAGCCCAGCCTGGCAGAACTGGATTGAAACTGGTTGGATCCAGGGTTTTCTCAAGATTTCTTTGGAAGTGGTTTTAATTTCACTGTCCAGCTGCTCAGGAGAACATACCTGAGGCAGTGAACTGCCTCAGAAGCAGAAGTCTGGAAAGAACTAAAATGCTCCATAAGCATTCATATTCTCTGTGGGACTGCAGCATCTAACCCTCAGCATCACTGTGTGGTAATCTGAAAAGGCAGCACAAAAAGTGTTACTGGAACTATACAGTGAAGAGACACGATGTAGGAAAATACTAGTGTTACTTCACTGCTGTATTGACGAGGAGCAAATTTCTGCTAAGTGCTTCCTGAAGGAAATACAGAGAAATGCAGCATTCCAATTCTAATGTGATTGAAGATGTGATAAACGCAGGTAGCAAACTAAAGAAAGACGTCAGCATGAGGAAGGGAAAGGTTGCAGTGCTGGTCACGGATCACGTAAAACAAACCATGGCACTAAAAATGGGACTTTTAATCCTTCTGACCTCAGCAGTATAATGAAAGTTTCCTTTTCCATGAGCTTCAGAGAAACGATGAGACAGTGGGACGCTATTAGAAAGGGGCAGAGGGTGGGTAGGAAGAATTGTGCTTGTTGTATTAAAAGCTGTGTTTCAAAATGTAGCTAGCTGAATGTTAATCTTGGAAGGTGGAAAGGAGTCTTGGAGTGACTGAGACTGCATACCTCCAGGTTGAAGGACTGCAGGATCAGTGAGTTGCTGTGTCAGTTAGACTGTTTTCATGGCTTTCTACATACTTTATGTTCCACTCACTGCTTCAGGGGCACAATTGGAGAGTTTCTTTTGGTACCAGGTAGGTTGTCTCTTCCTGATGGCCTTCAGTAGCACGGCATGACTCAAGAGGCCAGTCAGGCTGTTCAGAGGATCTGAGCCTCACGCATCTTTCACACTATTAAAAAGGGAAAACTGCCAGCTTGTTTAAGCAGTAAGCGTTCCCAAACCCCAGAGTAATTAGACAAGAGATGGAAAGGCCATGTGAGTTAAAGCAACCACAAGGACTTTTGAAACAACGGCTGCTCTTGCCAGATAAGGTTTCATTCATTTTACACAACCACAGGAAATGAAACTTGTTACTCACAGGCACTACAATGTTTGATTTGCATATGTAGTACGAGTCAGAGCCTTACTGCATTTATAACACCTCTAAAATGTGCTGTATGAAACAAAGGTGCTTTTGGTTCATGCCATTTAGTTGTGGTTCCTTTGGATTTCTTCATATGCTTTACACAGAAAGTATTAGGAATTATGATTAATATCCCATAACTAACGGTTCAATTAAGAACCACATATAGATCAGAGTAAACTAAACATGGAGTATTTTTTACTAGTTCTTGAAAAAGACTTCCTTCAGTGGTTAATATGAAGTAAGCAAGAAGGCTTGTCTGGTGCAGAGAGCCCTCCCTGCTCCTTCTAGGAGCACAGAAGTGTAACACCGATTTGGCAACAAGTATTTCACCAATATTTGTTTTTCCACACGGATTTCAGGTTTTCCTTCAGTTTTGATTTCAATCAAAAGTTTTCTGAGGCTCATTTTCAAGTGAAGAATTTACTAAATGTCCTGTCAGTTTAAGGGATCACTGTGAAATGGTTTATGGACAGTAGATGTAGAAATATAGCAGTTAATAAAGGAATAAACGGAGTTCCAACCATAACATTTAGTTAAACATTTGCTTTGAAATAATTTGTGACAGAAAAGCTGCAGTTAACTACTTCACACAGTGCACTGGCTGCCTCTGTTCCTCTAAGGCACAGCCTAGAAAACTTCAAGCAGCTTTCAAATGAATGATGTAATGAGCAAATAATTGAAATATGCCTATTAAATGCCATCCTGTTATGTCATGTCATTTACATGTATGTGCAAATAAATCTCAGCTTTTCAAATTCCATAAAATTTCTGACAAGAAGTCATGTCAGATATAAATAACTACAGGATTCCACTGCCTGCCAAATTCTTTCAGCATGTAATAATTTCCATGTGATCTTACTACAACTAGGTTTAAACATTTAAGTAAGGTCAGCTTATTCTTTCATTATCAATATTTCAGCTTGACGAAGCTCAGTCTTCTAAACATTTCACATCCACAGAGTTTATATGCTTCTAGATAGATGCAGAGTTCCACACAAAGATGTATACAATGTTCCAAAAGTTCAAAACTCACAAATTACTAGAGATTCCATTAGAACAGAGTGCTGTTAATGGAATGAGATGCAAAAAGACAGAACCAGTGCAGCTAAGTACAGGTTACGCAGCAACTGATTTCAAAGGCTGCTAATCAAAATTGATTTTTGATTGACCATTTCCATAATGAATTTATAATAATACTTCAACATTTGGTCAAAGTGGAAAATTATGGCTTTTTCAAAACCACACAACATAACACTTAGAAAGCAACAATTCATTCAAAAGGAAATGTGGTTTTCTTAAGGAATAAAGTCAATTTATTTAAGTGGTTCAAAACTTGTTCTGTCTATGCATTTGTTTCTGCCATAGTAATGAGCTGCTAAACTTTCCTCTTGTGGTTTGTAGTTATTTAGCTCATTATAGTAACATAATCATATATCATTATACGCTATCATAAATCTGCCACTTTTCCCTTAGAGTTAATCTTTTTAAATTGAATAATCTGTTGAGCATCAGGTTGAGTTAGTTTTTCCTTCAGCACAAATCATTTCCTATAACACACTTTAACTTTTCAGACTAAGTCAATCCAACCAAAGAGCAAAAATGCGCCTCGGAGAAGGAAAGTCTGAGGGAACTGCTGGGATACTGAACCCCGTTACAGCTATGAATTTCTCACTGGGTTTGTGCTCAGGCCCTGGGTTTCACACCTACCCTTAGCATCTATTGAGAGAGACCAAACCACCTGTTTTGCCCACTGGTAACTAGATCACACGTGATACTTTGCCAGCCAAAAATTAGCTTATATAAGTGACAGTACAGCTGCGAAACAAGTTCCCCAAAGCTGGTTATCCGCCTGTATAAACTTACACGCTTGGTTATTCTTGCAACCAGACATGTCCTGCACGCTTCTTTATTGTGACTATTTACCACACTTGAGCAGCATACCATCTGGATTATAGAACAGAGTTCTTAAATATGCAAGCTTCTGTCACTGGAAGAATCTTTGATAATAATATCTCTTGCTAATTTATACTTTAAAAACTGCAGAACCATTACTCAGGTCCCACAGCCCAACTCTGCAATAGGTGAATAAATTCCTGGTGAAAAAGGCTGAGTAATCCAGACTGAAAAATGGTTTAAATTAAGCAGTGGGACAGCTGCTTAGTGCTAAGCTGCTGTTATTCCTGTCCTGAAGTCACACTGGTACTTTGTAGCTGCACGCAGTGCCTTGGCATATTAGTGTATAAAATAACACAGGTGCTCAACTTCCAAACAACGAATAGTAAACTATTTCTCTAAACTCATGTCTAGTGCATCACTATCAGTGGGCTGAGAGGACGCTGCCAAGGTCTGCTTCAGCCCATATATTCTGGGACTAGATGGCTCTGGCTATGGCAGAGTCCCTCTTGCTAAGCTGATGGAAGGCTGGATGATGATTCTCATCTCCGCATCTCATCTGGATGATCAGATGAGGTGCATGGCTAGTAGCAGTCTACTGAAAAACCTAAGTGCAAGAGATCTGCAGTGGGAAAACCTCCCCTGTTAGAACACCATATTGTAGCATGAGCTGGTCTAAACACTTTGACCTCTATGTGTATCAAGTCACTTTTAAAACTGGAGTTCCCAATGAAATGCTGTCAGTGTCTTAATAATTGTATTATTACATAGGTATATAAGATACAAATTTCGGCCAATATGTAAGTATTGGCCAAAAATGCAAAAACTGCAATAAATTCTTTCTCCCCACCTAGAAATTAGGAAAAGAAAGGAAAGAGGGAAGAGTTACCTTGAGATCCCTGCTGTCCAGGCTGGTTTTGAAATTGACTGTATGGTTTATTTGGTATTCCAGAAAATTGCTGCCCGTTTGGTGACTGGCTGTGTGATGATGGAGAACCATGTTTCTGCAATAGGGAGGGTGGAACTAATGCTTTCAGGGGGCTGACAAGTGGAGAGATTATGTTGGGAGCAAGCCTAGAAAAAGAAAAGACAGAAAAACTTCACATATCACATCACAATATGGGAAAATGAAATACTTGAAAGGTACTATTTCCATAATACATAACTATAGAAACATTTATTTTGCAGGTAGAAATTATGTTGAAAAAGAAAGATACCAGATGCAGTGCTGCTTTCAGGTCTTCATTAGGAGGAAATAGAAAAGGGTTTGTATTCTTCCACTGAGTTCCTGTATTAGCCATAATGACAGGAGCAAAATGACACTTCTCAGCAAGCAACTTCAACATAGCTCACTTTTCAGTTACATTCTGTGAGCTGAGATGCATGTCCAGGAAACAGAAGTGGAAAATAAAGTGAGTAAATGCAAGTAAATTGTTTTAGTGTCTTCATAGCTGTAACAGGGTGAAGCTTTATACCCAAGTTGCAGCCATGACAAAGACAAGCATTAGCTTCAGTTGTTCCTCGTGGGATTTTTTTTCAGACTTAGAAATACAGCTTTAACTGCAACAGTTGGTACTGTCCTTTACAGAAAAGCCTGGGGAAGTGTTTGCTTGTGGCAGCACTGCTCAGCATAACACTGAGAAGTGGCTGTACTGCAGAGGTGGGAAATCCCTACCAGATGTCTGGGACTGGGGCAGGCCTCACCAAGGACTGACTTCCTCACTGAGGAAGAGCTTCACCAACCCACTCCTAAGAAGTCCCTGGGCATCTGCCACCAGTGGAGCAGAGAAGCGTCAGTGCTTCCTCCCTGCCACAGCGTGACGGTCCCACCAAGGGGTGCTACAGCAGCTGGCCCAGATGGGACAGACCCTTTGCCAGAGAGCTGACTTTTGGCCATTTACAGCCAAAGAGATGGCATGGTGCAGAAAATGGGACCAAAAACATGGCACTCATGTACAAGCCTCTTTTTGAGCTGTATTACACTAACTCTGTAAATCAGTCAATAGGCAGAAGCTGGATCTTTTACCTTACTAAGGTAGCTGTGACAAGTGGCCTTTTCCTTCAAAGCCCATTGTTACACTGTCAAATGTGTGGGCTGTATGGACACTATATTCACCATATACTCTCTGCTGCCTCTGGAGCCTTTGCTAAACATAAGCAGCAGATCTTTGAGCAGCACTAGAACATCCAGACACAAGAAAAACCACCTGTGTGTTTTGAGAGCCACCTTGCTGAAAGGTACCTTCACAGGTACAGGTCCTGAGGCGTAGGGATAAAAATACCTCTGCATGTTCTAACACGTCACTGGAAAGAAATAATACATGGGCTGGAAAGAAATACTGAACAAAAAACACTGTAAGAGTACTAAAAATGAACTAAACCCCAAATCAGATCTCTCACAGGTATCTTCCTCCACCACTGCACAAGGCGTTCCAGTACCATAAACCACCATTTGCAAGAGCAGCTCCTCACCAGTTTGTGCAACTGCTTCTTGGAGTAGTTAGGTTTAAACTTGGGGGAGTGAGGCTATGCTTGACTTAGAGCTAAGCACTCCATGGGAGTATTCAAGAGGTAAATATAGATGAACTGTGAATTAATGGTGACAACAGCTTAATCAAATTTAACAGGAGAGGCAGAGGAACACTGCCAAAAGCTTTCACACTGACACTCTATTAAAAGGGGCTTAAATAAATCAACCAGTCAAAGCCCGTCCTATGCTGAAATAATTCCATCTCCCAAAACAGGAAAAGAAGGCATATAATACAAACCACAGAGACTCTGAATATCCCCAAACCAAACTGAAGAATTCAACCAGTATTTTTACACGGCTGAAGGCAAGGATATTTTCAAGCCAAATATCTAAGAACTGGAAAACAATCCCAACAAGAGTTGGGATGGCCCTTGCCCTGTAAAGGCTGCAGAGTTGCCGGACATGGACAAGGGAACGCAGGGGCCACCTGTGCCCTCTTCAGGTCAGAGGCAGAAAATGCTCTCTGGAGCCTGAACCGAATCTGAAGAGCAGATGCTTGGGGGAAAATACCGAGTTGATGCGCTGAGTAGCAGCTGAACGCTAAGGTCAGCTCCCGTGTGGCTCTAGTTTCTCCTCAGAGGTCTCAGCAGAGCAATAGTTCAACACAAATGAGCTGTCACGCAGCCCAGCTACAAGTTGAATCTGCTGCAAATGCTCTCCGATGCGTGTCTGTGGTGAACTCTTGCATGAAGATGGGGCTGAGATTATTTGCTGGGACCTACAGAAGAGCCTTTGCTCTCTCTGGGCTCCTTCGAGGCTGCAAGTGGGTGCCAGCAAAGCACAACCACAGATTACAGCATGGTCACCAGCCCCTTCAAACGGCACCCATGGAGACACTGTCCTCCACACGCCAGAAATACTTTAGGAGTCTGGAAATGCTTCTATCTGAAAGGAGATGAAGAAGATTGCAGTTGTTTTCATTGGAAAGATAATAGCTAAAGGAGATCATGATAGTGACATTTATACGGATAATGACCACACATGCATTTTAAAAGAGAAACAAAAGAGGTACTAAAAACTCCAAGGCCTGGAGAGCCAGAAACCACTCTGAATGAGAGAGGAGAATACTTCTGGTGAGCAAATACTCTGCAACTGCCTGGGTTGGGTTTCCTCTGCTTTCTCTTGAAATGTCTTGTCCCAGCTACTGCCGGGAAATGAGCACCTGCCAGGCGGCTCGCTGCCCACTGCTTGCTTTGTGAGGATGCTCGAGGAAGCCCATTTTTATATCCTATCCAAACATCTGAGATGCCAAACAAAAATGGTACATTTAAGGTGTCTGGCTGTGGAAATACTGAAAATCCCAGCTTCCCTGCCCAGTTTAACCACTCCCAGGGGCTATTTAAATCTTACCCATGTGAGAATTTAACAGTTTTTAGTGTTATTCTCAAAGCAGCCCATTCACTCTGTTTTGCATCCCTGTTTTTCCTGTGTGCGAGCTCAAAGTTGTGACAGTGCCTGTGCCTCAAAGCCTCTCAAATGGCAGGTTAAGAGCATGTAAGGTTCCCCATACGAGGCAGGAGGGGTGAGCTGAGTGGCCGTGCAGGGCTGCTAGCTTGGCACTGCTGTCACTCGCTGGAGCTCAGCAAACATTGCTGTCTGCGGGCAGCCAGTATCCTAGGAGCTTCCTGTAGCCCAGGAACTTGAGCTGAAACCCTGAAAGCGCTGTGTAACACTTGACATCGCTGGAAGAGTTTCATACAGTTGAGGAGGTCACCGTAAAATCTACTACATTCTGCTCAGTCTCTCCCAAACAGGGAATTGAACTTGTTTCCCAGAGGTTAAGGCAGAGTCTTTAGCCAGGAAAGAGCTTTGCTCAGGAGAAAAAAATCTGGAGAAATTAGCACAAGTAGCTAGATTTGTCATCACAATTCCCACAGCTCAAGCTGCTCCCTAAAATATTAGGTATTAAGCGTATGCATGTGTGAATGTGCACTGGCACACTCTGAGGGAGCTTTTTCATCAGCTAACTGTCCAGTTCCCAGTGCCATGTTGTTAATTCCCCTCTGAATACCTGCCTACTAATTAGGTTGCTGTGATACTCAGCTTATTAAAAGAGAAGGGAATCATTCCTGATGCACAATAAATAGATAATGCATTAGTAACAGAAAAGAGTTTAAAAGGAGATGCCTTCTGTGTAGAAGAAACTCTAAAGTACTTGAAGCAGGAACTCAGCTGGATACATTAACAATTCTCAAGCAGTAGCTCAGGCAGATACGTTTCACTAACTAATAGGCTGGATATTTCCTGTTAATACTGTACTACAACCACAGTTTGCTTTGGTTTGGATATTAATAATAAATATATAGCATATATTTTACTTTAATTGTAACTGGTATAATTCACTGAATTTGCAGGTCTTTTGGGGGCCTTTTAGTATATATCTGTGCCTATATATAGCTATAGGGAGAGATTTATAAATAAGTACTCTCATACACATGTAAAAAACCTCCTTATCCTTCCTTAATTCATCAAATTCAAGGTTAAATGGAATATTTCTGTTCAGGAGTGTAAATCTTTTTGCTAAGTCCCTAACCTTGTGACTAAGCTAAGAGGAATCAACAGTTCTTACAGTCTGCTGGCCCTGCTGATGTAGCTGGACTGGTGAAACCCTGTCTTACAAGGATGCTTGATGGTAGAACACTTAGTAACTCAAACAACAAATTAACCCACTGCAAGGCTTTTACTACTCTGTTATCAGAAGCCATATGTCCCTTATGTGAAAGGTAAGCTGTTAACCATGCATTTCCTCAGTTCCTCTCCATTAGCTGCTATAGACACTAATGAAGTTACCAACAGTCCCTTACTGAATGCAGCAGATTTCCAGTTGCCTACTGATGAAACTCTCATTGCTAACAAATTTGCTGTCTGTAACATCTGATGCAAGTAGAAAAGCTTTTTCACCTGAAGATTCATTTTGGTGACTTTATGACAGTGGGTGCTCCTCAGTCCCTGTCATCCAGGGTGGTGGTCACCAAAGAGTCCATGTTCCTTACATGCGCTGGCTGGATTTGAATTTACAGTATCTTTGGGAGCAGCAGTCGTGTAGGAATAATGTGCAGCTTTCTTGAGCAATAGTAACAGAAAGGGAACTGCACAGTTGGATGCAGTTCTTATTAATGACTGTTTATCACAGAGTGGTAAAACCAGTTCAGTTTTGATGCATTAAAGTTATCATGAGAGTTAAAACCAGTTCAAGACATACTGGAACAGTAAGACAGGGTTTTCTTTTGAAGTAGAACTGCCCAACTAGGAGCATGCCACTGACAGAAGAGTATTCAAAATGCAGTTTTTCAGATTGCAGGGGTGCGGTGGAGGAGCCAGCCTCCTCCCACCCTGTCCAAGAAACGGGAGCAACAGGGCATGCACCACCGAGAGAAGCAGGTCAGCTTGAAACAAAAGGAACATTTAGCTCACACAGCATGCCCCGGCCTGCGGCATTCATAGCCACAGGAAGGCACAGAATCAAACAAAATACCTAGTTTTTAAAAAGGGATTGAATAATTTAATGGCCAAAACCAATATTTCCATGCTAAGCAAGGGGTAATCAAATCTTGTGCTTCAGGATGTAAACTGATCGCCCAAGGAGGCAGAGAGGAATTCTCTCTCTTCACTCATCATGCAACTTCATATGATTGACCAGGTATTGTGGGTTTTTTCAAACTCCCTTTGAAGCACCATGTGTAGGATGGCGCTGGAGACATAATACTAGTCTTGAGGGACCTATGATTTCAGGTGGAATTGCAAAGCTAATGCATTCCTCTCCTGAGGATGCAGCAGCAGACAATTAAGTAAGAAACTTAATCAGAAAAATCTTGTTTCTATAATACCTTCAGCCATACAACTGACAGAAAACTATTGGAAGAGCTGATCCTAACTTGGTAACATACCTTGTCCATGAGACTGTGCACATTCGGCACCATGCTAAACACTATCTTCAAACACTCAGCTTTCTAAGGGCAGCTGTTGAAGTCAGATGGGATACTGCCCATGGTGTGTCGTTAAACCAAGCATTAGACATAGACACTGAGCCAATTCCTCACCTCTGCTGCAAAGTATTTGACACTCACATCAGTGGGAATATTCAGAAACTTGATCTTAACAGAAGGATTTTTTTCAAAGAGAAAAGTTAAAGCCAAAACATAGAAATTCATCTGTCTCCTCTCATTCTATGAAGTGCATGCCTTTAGGAATCGCAAACGGAATCCAAGGAAGACTTTTACATGGATTTTCTTGTGATCATGTTTTAACAATGTATTTTGGACAGTGAAAGTTCATACTAACTGGTAAGTAAGGTCCATGAGAAGGAACTATCTAGCTGTGCAATGGGCTGGCAGTGGTCTATAGAAAGGACATCTAAAAATACCATTCCATTCTTTTAGAATTACTTATGCTGCCACCACTTTCAGCTTCCTGAAGCAGGCAGAGATGTATCAGAATTTGTGTATCTTCCTTCACAATGCACAACAAATGTCTTGCTCCAGTATTATTGCAACGTAAAGAACCAAAAAATACATATCCACATTGACTTTTCTGAGCTTTCTGACACGATATCCAGAAGTGTCTTCCATATTCACCCACAGAACTTAGTCTGAGGAACAGCTAGATTCAGACTTTGCTTTAGGCAGTCTGTGTTCAAGAAGTGTTCCTAGAACACAGAGCAAGAACTTGTAAAGTCAGATTTTGAGCTGATTTAAGATGAGCTTTTTCATGATCTAGTCGATCATCTCTTGACCGCCCAAAACTACTACAGGATAGTTAATGATTAAATACTAAATGGAATTGAAAATTGTCTAATAATGAAAATAAATTCAAACCAAGATTTGTGAATAATAGCCAGGAATGAAGCGTAGTTGCAAAACAGAAATATCTGAGATAGGGATGTTTCCAATATAAAAACTCTTTTTTTGATGATGTGGTGGCTTGATTGGCAGATTCCTCAGCTAGACAAAGAACCTCAACCCATATCTCATTGGGCTCAGTGGAAACAGGGCCAAATCCAGGCTGAAAAACATCTGTCCCTTATCTCAAATAGCTTTGGTATATTTTGGGTTATAAGACCATTCTCTAATACAGTTCTCATGCATAGCACATCACTGTATCAAACAATCTTGACTTTGAAAATTCTATTTAATTCATATGATTAGGAAAAGTACATATAAAGCATGACAGTAAGAAGCACAAAGCAAACCAGCTCCATGTTTTATCCTGACTTGTACAGCATTGCCGCTAGTTACAAGTACTGAGATTCCCATGGAACCAGGTTCTACCCTAAACTCCAGCGCTCCAGTCGTTCCATTCATAAAACCTCGCCCCCAAGCATTATAGCTCCTTATATTGTGAGCAAGTCCAATTCAGTTCCAGGACCAGGAGATGATTTTTTTTTAATGGGAAAAATAATAAAAAAAAGTGAACACCGATTTTCATCTCTTCCCATAATATTAAAAATGATGTGTAAAGCTCTGCTAATCTGGTCTCTGGATAGCGCCCAATCTCTTGCCACGTGTTTCTGTTCTGGGTCTTGCCCTCCGGGAATTTCTGTCAGCACATGCTCAGGAAACAGTTATACCCTTCACTTCTTTCTTTACTCTTTTTTTCTGTGAGCCGGACTCTATCTGAAGCCCGGTGAACCTTCGCACTAATCACTGCCAGGTGCCTCTGGCTACGTTTCTGGAATGCAAGGAATCTTTTCCTTCTCTCCCTCTTTCTTCCTTTCTCCTCTTCCCCCCACCTCCCTGATATATAATAAATCCTTCAAGGCAGATCACCTTGCCGGGCATCATTGCGTTTTATTACTCTTTTGTATAAACACTGAGCAAACAAGTCACTGGGCTGTGACACACTGCCCTTCTGACAAGGCTTCAATCTCTGCTCCATGGCTGCAAGACTCGACACTGTTTCTGGTGCTGGGTTTCTGGTTTTCTCTGTTCTCCCTCTGCTCTTGGCCAGCTCAAAATAGGTGACTGCTGTTGAGACATTTGGGGCCTATCTTTGGCGCTGCTACTAATGCAGTATGTGACACATCTCTGCGTGTTCCATCTTTAAAGTAGGACTGAGGCAATGACAGCCTTTTTCTAGCTTCTAGGTAAATACAATACACGATTTGTCATTCAGAATACTGTCTTGGATCACTTGAATACAGTTCTGTATCTTTCCTCACTCACACTCTAAGCAGTGTCAAATGAGTGCAGGAGCTAGTAGCGATGAGGAATAAGAAGGGCTTCATAAACATTCTAGAGAACACTATCCACTGGACCTTTAATGTGACTGAAGAGGCTTGGGTCATTTAATTGCTTTAGATTTTTCTCAATAACACAATAACAGTGATATGAAATCAGCTTTGGGTTCAAAATTACACAGGAGCCAAAGGGGTCCTTTCCCGGTACACTCATGGGCTTTCTGCTCAGTACAGAGTGACTCTCGGAAACACTCACCGTATTTTCTGACATCTACACCTGCAAGAGTGTAGTTAGGTGTAAAATATAACTCAGTATTTTGTGATGCATTTCATTACCTACACAAACTCACTTATAATCACAAACACATTTTCTTCTGTTACATGAATATCTCTCAATTGTTCTGACCTGATATGTGCAATTTCTGCAGAGTAGTTGAGCACCGTGATCATTATGGGAACTGTGCCCATCTAAAAGACATTTTTATTCATAAGGGTGGGTTCAATCATCTTTGAAATGAAGCTGATGAATCACTACAGTGGAAGCCACTGTAAGGGAGATTTGAAAACTTACTCTTGCTAACAATCAGCAGGAAAATAGATTTCAAACGTAAAAAAAATCCTTATTAATGTGGTCAAAAAAATATCAAATGGATTTCAATAAAGAGCACTGCCTTAGGTTCAAGTGATTGCCAGGAAGTCAATTACAAAGACATGTAATCAAACACAGGTATCATCTACTCTGTATTATCTGGTATGCACTGCATGCTTGACTGATCTATCTTACTTCAGTCATTTCAGGTCATTATTCCCTGGCAAGTATGCAGCAGGATGCTTCCAGGTGCAGGTAGGTGCTGTACAGGTAACTGATGTCTGCTTTCTTCAAGTCTGCAGTCTAAAAGGCACTATACCAAATAGTGGGAGGTTTTAAAATAACTCAATCACTTGTTCTACTGTGATAAATTATTGTGCTTGGTAGGGTCTGCATCTAACTACAGAAGTTTTACTTAGAGAGTAAAACAAAATATGAAGGAAAAGACAAAAAAATCAGCTTTACAGATGTTAAGTGTAAATCTAACTACAGGTAAAACCAGTAATGGCTAAAATCTTTAATACAGTGCAGAAGAGCTGTGGCTGAATGCATCCTAAATGTCTTCTGAGTTACTCTGACCACTTCCTTTAACCTCCCACCTTCTCCTACAACTGTCTTATTTCTTACTCTAAGACAGCTTTGCTTACAGCTTTGAGATAAACTGATGAAGGTCCTCTAATGAATGTCTAGCCCTTTCAGAAACACAAATGAAATACATGCCCACATATTCCTGCTGGTGGCCAAACACTGTTTTACCCCACGACCGAGCACTAAGTTATTTGTAACCATGTACTGTTGAAGTAAGCCTATGCTAATGCTAATTTTGCTTTAAGGGGGAGGTGGAAACTGTATAGGCCTATCTGGACATGATTATAAATGAATTCTGATCACATTTTCTACAATGAGATAAATGACTTGGGATTTGAAACCAGATGCTTTTAATTACTGAGTTTCTTTGTTACATGAACCTCAGCTCCACACCTGTACATTGTTCTTTCTTTGGACAGATGTACTGATGCCCCTTTTGCGTGCTCAGATCCATAACACTGAGATAAATTATGATGGGTTTTTGGCTTCCTCCATTGAAAATGTTTTCAGCTGTCAGAGATATCTGTTTCTTGTTATTGGTTTTAGTGCTTTTGAAAGAAAGACTAAAACACTGACTTGTGTATTCTATTATAAATGAAGAGTATTCTCCAGCGGAATCCACAATGAATGAATGATCTCCTTGGTCCTAGGAGCCGTTACAGTAATAGTGGAGGTATTTAGTTCTCCAGAGTACTTCCAGAGAGTAAAAGTTTGTTTCCTACAAAGGTTCTAGCAGCATGCCACGAGGTCCTACTCAACTTATTTATGTGAGCTCACAAACTTAAAAGATTAATAAAAGTTAAAACACCCCTCTCTTAATGAGAATTAGGTACACAAATGTATTTTCCTACCTGGCCTGGATTCTGTCAGTTCAAGGAGATAGCACAGTGTATTGAACAGAATCTCCCCCATTTCTTTTGTTGGTTTTGGGGTGATTTCTTAAATCTTATCCCAGAAACGGTCATGCTTCAGTAAACTGGCTGCTTGCAAAAAGCAGGGGAACTCTTACAGCCACAGTTTGAGTGTGGTCTCATCTGATGAGCAAGCACCCACCAAACCCTTTATATGCCATCATCATCTCCCAGCTCTGCAGCTCACTGACAGCAGGTAGGTGGGGATGGGCCGCATTCTGCTTTGAAATGGAGGCACCTAAAGGGCTCCTGGCAATGTATGTTACAAGGGCTTAAACGGGGGTAGGAGCTGGTTTACAGCCTCTTACTGCCAATGTGTAACATGGTAGTTGTATACACAAATCTAACACACCAAGATTTTATCTTGCATATTTGTTTTAAACCTTAAACGTCTCGGGAATTTCAAATCTGGTGTTCCCTGGCTGAGCAAGAAGGGAAGCTCCGTGTACCTGGTGTTACTTCATGTAAAGAGAAATGGAGGACTTGATCGTTAACAGAGAACTCTTTACAGTAAAGTCTTTCTATGGTATTTGACTTAACAGGTGCTAAGTAGCAAGCAAACAAAACTGATGTTTAAGCAGTCTGAAAAAAATGTCTCTTTTCACTTGATTGTTCCTAAATCCTGTTTCCTGTGATTTCTGTATAGGTTAAGTGGCTCTTCAGGGGGGTCTGGAACGTAGTTTGAACTGCTTACAGTTAGCTGGTGAGAACCCCAGCAATAGAGAGTGTGTGAACTCCTTCCTCTAACCTTGATTACTTAATCCCTTCTATTAATGACTCACAAGATTAGATTCAGAGCTCTCATTAATCATCACCTATGGACATCACGGATGTCTTAATCCCACTTGTTCTTCAGTCACTGTTGTGTTTATAGAGCAGAAATGGAATATAAAAAATAGCTTCACTTTCCTTTCCCTTGGAGACACATCAACCTTCCCAATACAGTGATTATTTGTCAGTACCCCCAGCTTCTTTGGAGAACATAAGTGCTGTTTGTTACGGGCAACACAAGTGACAGAGGGCCTCAGTCCCATATAGAGGGACGGTGTTCAGACTCTACAAAGTGACCTTGTTAGGTCATTAAGGTAAATTGGTGCAAATCCCTAACTTGGTGCCACCACTCAACCTCACTTAACTTTACTCCTATCAGTTGCATTTAAGCTGATAATTTATCATGCTAAATAGTCTGAATTTACAGAGATGGTTTACATTTGAAATTAAGAACATTTTAAAATGACTTAGATAGTAACAGCTAAAAAAATAGTAGAAAGAAAGCCAAGTGCAACATTCACCTAAGATTTAATACCAAAACCTGTTTTTCTGTCTTCATTCTGCTACAAACCAAACCAGACTATTTTTGCAATGGGCAAAATGAAACTGGGTTAGACATTACACATGGCACGGGCTACAAGAAATGCTAAAATAAACCTTTGCTACCTGAAATAAAAACTAAATATATATTTAAACCTGGATTATGACAAATCCACTTTCTGGGAGCCAAAATATTTCTCAGTCACACACTTTTAGTTTAATTAGTATCAGTATGAGTAAAAACTGTGGTCTAGCATACACCTCATGCCAGAAATTGAGAAAATACTCTCTGTATTGTATAAAGCCAGTATAAATACATTTGGTAATGAAGTCAGATTTGGTTAGGCCATTTTCAAGTGAATTAGATAATTTTGTCAAACTATTTAAATGTCTTAGCACACCATTTGGAAAATTGACTGCTGCACTTGGTATTGACTTTGGCAAAGGGTGGTATAACAGAGGGCTTTTTTTAAAGAATAAGAAAACCCCTTTAAATCAAATTCGGGCTCTTATGTCAAACTAGAGTAGACTATTTGTACTCTGCTTCGTGTAGTTTTTGGCATCGTGCATATTTGATGACTCAGTAATTAGATTCCTTGATAGTAATCATTTGGTTCATTCCACAGACTGAAACTATGCAATCCAGGCTTGTCATCGGACTGATTCACAGTACAGAAATTCTTTGCATTTACTTAAACATGAATGCTGAGACAGCTGACAAATGAGGCAAAACATTCTGTGTGTGCCAGAAAGCAGCTAAGATGAAGAAAGGCAGTGGTGGGTGTTTCTTTCCTATCATAGACCATATATATTTCATATGAGTAATGGCACACTGCTATGAACTGGTAAAAGTGTAACAGTTCTATAATTCAGTGGCTCCAAGTATTAGATTATTAAGTGATTTTGCTCAGTTAAATGGATGAATGCTTTAAACAAAACTGTGCAAAATGAAATTCAAGGCCTATTAGTTCACACTAAGTTTCTCCACTTGCAATTGAAATGTCATGCAGGGGCTTTATTTCAGCAGTCATTAATAATATAAGCATAAACAATTAGAGACAGCAAAAAGGATCTTGGTCTGGGTATGACGATGCTGTATGTGGATTATTTTGAGTTAGGAAAAGGATATCTGAGATGCTGAAAAATTCCATGTAATTATGTCATGAAACTAGATAGCCTGTTTTAAAATGACTATTCAAAAATACATGCCACTCTCCATTTTCTGATGGTTCATGGTTAGAAATCCGTTACCATTTCACTCTTACGTTTGGACATAGGATATTAACTATGCTGTTTCTGCAAAGACTTTACATTACGTAGGTGTATAGGCACTGAGATAATAATCAGCACTGTTGTTCTCCTCTGAGAAAGAATAGCTATTGCACTAGACCTGAAAACAGCAGACATCAGCTGTGGCATCATCTCTGGTCTAAGCAAATGCTCAAAATGCTGTAGCAGGAGAGCAGTGAGAAACTCAGCTCGCTCAAGCATGGTGTTTTGGGAATGGAGACATGAAGGGCAGCAAGGAGAATTTATCAGTGAGCTTCAGGGCCCTCAAACTAGAAAACTGTCTGTTGCCCTCATTCTGCTCAGGTCTTTGCTTTCATTTCTTATGAACTTCACCTGGATGTGAAGTGCCTCAGAAACAAATCCACCTCCTGACAGCCTGTTAAATCCTTCCCATAGTATATCCTTACTTCACTTTATTCTTTGGTGGAATTTTTTGCCTTAACTCCCCTAGGAACCAGCTCCAAGAGGAAACAGCTGAGCTCTGGGGAGCACTGAGAGGAAGGGTTCATACTCCCTCAGGCTCAAGTAGTCCCATTCTGTTCATGGATTACCTTCACTCTGGACTGTTTCTGTTCCTCCTATTTGTGCTCACTGCCTTCTCCACTACAGAAAATTTTGTATGTACCTAGTGTAATTTCCATCTAAATAGCATTCCCAATGCCTTTTGTTGCCCATGACTCTGCCTTGGGCATGATTCTGCCAACAGGAAATACAAATCTGGGAATAGGGGTGGCAGGGCAGGGAAGGAAAAGGAAAAGGAAAAGGCACAGGCATCTTACGTGACAGGGACAGGATGAGTCCATTCCTATAAGCATCACACACTGGGAGGGAGCACTGGTATCTGCTACTGGCGTAGGTAAAAAGAGGCTGCTGACCGGGGAACAGGGTACAGAAGCTAAGCTTGTCACAAGGGGGATGGGTCAGTGACTGGACTAGGATGGGAAAACTCTACATTCCATTGCTGTATTCAGTAAAGAACCCTGAAGCATTTTTAGGAAGGAAAATCCCTGCATCTCTCTGTATCCCAAGTTCCCATCAGTAAAGGAAAATCAGAGTCCTTTCCCTCTCCCAAGTGCTCAGAAATAAAACTAAGTTTGATGTTTAATTTGCATGAGGCTAGGTGCCAAAAAAAACCTGAGCAAAAAGATTAGAGTGTAATTTCGTGGTTTACAGAGATTATTTACTGTTGAGATGTTATGATATGCTTGAGCAAATGGTACCCTAGAAATGTGAGATACTGTAGCAATGCAATGCAATCTATACTGTAGCAACACAATCTATGCATCAGAGTGATAATACACTCTTCCCTAATTAGGATCTCACTGGTTAATGCCCGCTGTTGAGAAATGTGTTACAGAAAATCTTATCAGAGAGCAAGGAAGTGAGAAAACTTGCTGCTCTGACACTAAATAAGTCTTACTAAGGCAAACTCTGCCCTGCTCCTAAGTGAGTCATGGTTTGGGGGTTTACCCTTTGAGAGAGTTCTCATTTGAGCTGAGAAAAATTCTCTGCACTTATCCAAACCTGTCAGAAGTCACCAAGGAAGAATAAAGAGAACCTAAATGCAATTGCATGCTGTGAAGAAACAAGGCCAAGGTCCTGAATAACCTGATAATAAAGTCAAAGTTTGCCCTACTTTGCACAGAGGATGGATGACGTGACCCTCTGAGGTTTCTTTACAACCAGACTATTCTGATTCTAAACCAAGCAGAATCAGTTTGGGCCAGTGTTTTCCATTGGAACAGCATCCATGCAAAGCAAAATAAACAATTAATCATTCATTATCGTGTTTCACACACATACCCATCCCTGGCACTCTCCAATGGTGACTGGTGTTGATGTGGGCTGGAAAGGGAAGAGTCGAGTGGATGGTGTCTTGAAGGGATGTCATGAGGAGGTGGCAATATACCTGGCGAGGGACCGTTATGGCTAGCACTGGAGCCACTGTACATGCCTGTGAACACAGCATTTTGCAAAATCAGATGAGCAAGAAAACATCCAAATAAGTTCTTGAGAGTCCCCAACTCCTTCCCTATTCCCCCACCTGACCCCGAGACACAAACACAGCAGCCCACTTCGGCTGAGGGAGTCACCTACATGGTGCCCCAGTATGTCAGTGAGTCCTGCTGTGCTTGGAACAGCACTCAAAGTCATATCAAGGCATTCTGACATGTGTCTCTCCACCAGCCCTCAGGTGGTCCACTTCTTCCTTGTTCTGACTGCAGACCTGCAAGCACTCCTGCCAGCCAGCAGGACTTGGCAGGACTCTCATCCTGCCCTTACCACACTTCTGAGTGAGAACCAGCAGCGCTCAGTTGTTTGCAGCATGATGGAGCAATTTTGACAGCAGAGCGGTACCTGATACCTTACCAACATCACATCAGACACTGAACTCAGAGCACTGTGTTAGCACAAGGGGGGTCAGGGCCTGGGTTAGTTTTTTTTGTTGGTAATGTCAAACTTTTTAACTTGACTTTCAAGCAGAAATTTTTAGTGAGACCATGAAAACAAAAGGTTTACACAGAGGTACTGAAGGATGCTGATGTTCCATTTGGGGGAGCACTCTGGCTGCTCTCCTCTACCATGGCAGTCAGGCACCTATAGCCAAGTGTCTGCCATGCCCTCAAGTACGTACTTTGCTGAGGAAGCTTTGTCCAGGACTCTTGGATTAAGTTTTTTTTCTTATAGTCTCCCTTCTAAAGAGTAAGCCATGCACCAAGACAGACCTAAGGGATCAGGGCCTTGACACTGACTTTTGGCATGAAGACTGCACTGGGGGCCAGTCTCTGTAATGAGGGGAGCTCACAGAAGTGCTTGCTGCCTGGAGTGACAAATGCTGTTTGTAAATGCCACCCTATCACAGGGAGAAAAGGGCTGTCTCCTGATCAGCACAATTCTTGAAAACACCGAGTCTTTCTACTTCCCTGCTCTTCTTCTCCTTTTCTTAAAGTCTGCCTACAATGTATCTGCCAGCGTTCTGCCCAGGGGATCCACTCACATTGTATTCTGAAGGCTGTAGGGAGCAAATGAAGTTTGCTGTCCCGTAGTGTCAAGCTATACAGCACAGACGACCCTCTCCGAGACCTGCATTCTCTCCTCCTGTAGCACCCATCTTTCCTCTCCTGTTCGCTGCAAGCAGAGCTACACATTCAGGAATCTGTGTGTGTCACCTCTGCTGGCTGTGTCCTGTGTCACTGACAGGGTTCTGGATGGCACTTCTCCCAAACCTCGCAGTGACATGGAGCATCCAGAAGGCAACATGAAAACCTGGAGCTGGGGGGAATGTGAGACAGCCCTCTGGGCAGACAAGCAACTGCTGAAAGTCAGCATCTGTTTCTGAAGAGCAGAACCGCTAATGCAAGATTCCAGCCACCTTTGTCAGGGACTTAAGATGAGTCAAAAACCTCTCATGAACAGTGAGTCCTCAGCTGTTGGACAGATCTAAAGCAACAAAAATGATCCACATCATCTCTTGTCTCCCACTAGACAGAACATTTGTCAATCAGACAGTGAAACCAACTTGCTATCTACACCAAAAGCCAGACAGAAGGGGCTTTAAGAAGTCAGATGTTCCCAGGTGATGCTAGGATTTATTTGTCAAAGCCTCTTTTGATAACAGTAAGTCAGTAGCCAGGAAGCTGTGTTGTGAAAATGGCATTTTCTACTGGTGGCTTCAATCCATTTTATAATGCAATCGTTTCCACTCCCCCAGATCCTTACTGTTCATGTATTCATTACCAGGATTGGAAGATGAGCCAAATACCAATTTGACCTTGTCTGTACTGTGTCATTTCACACTTCAGCTGCATCTCCTGCAACACACAGTGCACGTATATTGGCAGCACAGCCCAGAGGAAACTGCTGAACATAACCCAAGATGTTTCTGCTCTCTAAGGCTGGCAGGCTATTACTGGCCCCTGTCAATAACTCACACAAAAAGCTCAAACCCCCTCAAAAGGTAGTTTTAGGAATGTGGTGGCCAGTAAACACACTCCTATGTTTTACCTTACATTCCCAGCCCGAAACAGTTCACAAATGTTCAAGGTATCTCTCCTGCCCTCTTCCTTACTGTTGCAGCTATTGAGCACAGTTCAATTCTTTGCTTGGGGTAGAGCACAAAGAGTAGCAGAGTACTTAAAATCAGCATACCCCTCTAGAGAAGCAACAAGATGTTAAAGAGATACACCCTCCACATCCAGATGTCCAGGAGCCAAGTCCTGCATGATCCCATGCACTCAAAGCCTCCTCATTAGAAAACCAAATGAAACCATAATCCCTGTCACCCTTAGTTTCTGCCATACCCAGCCACTATGCAGAGGGGTTTATCCATCTGCTCACTGTTGGCTCTGAAGAGTAAAGCTTGGACCTCCCCTCCTGGATAAAGCAGGGTTCCTTCCATCTACCCTGAGTCTATCCAACTTTTGACTTACGATCACACCTCTTCTGGAAAAGGTCCCTGCTTGGCGCATGTGTGTGCTGCAGCTTACTAGGTTTGTTCATCAATGACTTTTCCTCTTCTTACATCTTTTAGTTACCACAACGCCTTCACTCGCAGTCAGATTAACACATGGAGTCTCTTGCTCTCACATCCCTTCACCCCCCTTCCACACCGCAGCTTGTGCTGCCTCACCCCAGAAGCTGCCGGCTCCCCTTGCACTGACACCCCTCTCCATAGCATCACCAACCAAGAGCCTGCCACAACGTGAGGGTAACCCAGCTGTCCTCTGTGACACTGCCAGATGTGGTGCTCCACGTGTGCTGCCTGCTGCCAAGCAGCGTGTCACAGCTGAGCCTCTCCTGCAGCGGGAACACTGATTTTGGGTGCCACTCTCTGGTAGCCAGCTGCCAGTCTTCATAAAGCTCATCAGAATGCAATTACCTGTGAGGACCTTGTCAAATGCTGCTGAGCTTGGCTCATGGGTTTCAAAAGAGACTGCGGGGAAGGGGACTGACACACGTGTGGGCAGAGAGGTGAGCAAAATGATTGCATCAGCCGTGCTTCCTGAGGAACTGAGACCAAACCCAGTTCCGATGTGTATGGTGTGTGTCCCTCGGGCACAGGGCTAGTGGGGGAATGGGGGAGCTGGCATCAGACACAGTGATGTGCTCTCCAGGGCTGGGTGGTGAGGCTCTGAGACTGCACAGCTTAACATCTGGGTGAGGGCTGCACCCACCCCTGGAGCTTCTGGAAGGACAGAAAGCCAAAACACGAGCCAACATAGACAAAGAATCAACCCTTTGATTCACTTTGGCAAACCCTTTGGTTCAGTTGCTTTGCTTGCAAGAAGAGTGCTTCAAGGGCCATGTGGCACACACAGTGGAAGATGGGGTTTACTATGAAATTCCATGTGAGCCTGCAGTGAGACATCAGTATTTCTGTTGAGTCACTGAGAACCAAATTGGTACTGACTTGAACCTATTTATCTTATACAATGCAAAACAAGGGCACTCCAGCAGAACATTAACACCCCTTGGAGGGACAGACCTTTCTGTGGTCATGGCAATGTGCAGGGCACACTGTTCTTGGCACTATGAATGCTATCAGCTCTCAGTCATTTACGTTGCTACTGGAATTCATTTTGACACATTTTTATTCCAGACTTCAGGCCCTCAAATTCTGGAGCTGCTGTCACTGATTCCATGTCTACCCAATGGTGTGTTCCTGGGTGTAAAGCCCCAAGACGGTGCTTTAAGAAGGATGCATTGGCAGTGGCTGTTTATCAGGAAAGAAAGGGTGAGCTGCCTCATTCAGGGAAGCAGGAGGTGTTTGCTGCTATGAGAGTGTGTGATGTCCTTTCCACTGCCAAGACCTAACAGAAAGGAAGAGCTGTTTGAGGGGAGGGAAATGTTGTCTTTAATGAAGATCCCTTTGCCCCTTTGAGGAAATGAGGTGCCTGTGCAATGGAAGAAGTCAAGGAGAGAAGAGCAATTGCAGTTGCAGCCTCAGTATACTTTGCAATACTTCTTATTTTGCTCCTTTTTCAGTTTTTCTTCCTTTTTTTCAGCAGTGAGCTATAATATTCTGAGTACCTGAAGTCAAACAGAAGCCTTCGGAGCTGTTAGAAATGACTGTTCCTGCAAGTACAGCCCACTTCAGAACTGTGCACCTTGGGCCTCTTCATGCATTGACCATCTCAGCTTGTAAATATATGTCATCAATCAATATTTTAAATGGCTTGGCCTTTAACCTTAACATCTGCTGCCAAAACAGTACTCAGGCATCTGTGACAAGCAGCCTTTTTTTAACCCAGCTTTATGCTGAGACCAGAACAACAATAATAAAACATGCCCAGAGAAAATGCCTGAGTGGAATTACCTCAATGGAGACACTTCCTCTGCGGGGAGAGCGACGCGTGCTCACAGCTAGAGTTGAATATGGGCAGCCATGAAGCATCTTAGTTATGAGGAGGGGAAAAGGAGGAAGTTCTAAGGAAACAATGGGTTCTTCTGACTGCAAAACATTCTTTTGCTCACTGTCGTACCCTAAGCACAAACCTGCTTTGAAGTCGGACACCAGGGATGGGAGGTTTTGAAATATTTCATTTTTCCTGGGATTGGTTTTCATCCCTGACATATTTAAAATGTGCTTTAACTTGGAGAAAGGCAAAACTGAAACTCTCCAGGAATCCAAGTGATCCCTAAAGCCCAGAGCTCTGCACATTAATAATGTGGTTTCTTGGGGAGGGGAAAAAAAAGCCCAAAACTCAAAGCAAAAACCCCAAACCGTGAACATTTTCATATTTTCAAGGGAATCAAGAGGACATCATATGCTGTATTCATCCATGAATATCCTATATAGACTATGGTAGATGATTTCTCTGTAAATATTAGCTCTGATTATCTGAAAGAGCAAATGTGCAACCATTGCAGACAGTGGCTGCAGAGATGGCAGCAGGGAATGTCCTTACGATTTAATTCTGTAAGGATCAGCACTTTAGTTTCTATACCCTAAATTATGACAGAGGAACAGATTTGCCTATGGAATCGTACTACACACAGTACAAAGAAACTTCTGTTTCACTGTAAAAGTCTTTCAAATCTTGATTTATTTTCCCTGGCACTTCTTCATACTCTGCATGTGATGGGATCTCGTATGGGGTGACCCAATGGAAGCACTGGGGAAGACTTACTAGGTTTTTTACAACATCCTGGTGATGGATTGATGTAATCAGCAAAGAAATCATATCAGAGAAAGGCAGTGCTAGTGATAGACAAAACCTTTCAGTTCACAAGAGGTTCTCAGAGATGACACTGAGCGGTTAGGGGTGGTCTGGTTACCTGCAAGCAAATAAATTCTTTCCTGTTTTATTGTTGTCACTTGAAATCTGAGGCTATTTCTGAGGTTCTTCAGTGAAGCCTGTTCTGAAGGCAATGTCACTGGTCAGTCCTGTCTTGTCTGGAAGTGAGAGGCCAAACCATGCCGAACGCAGAGAGCAGGGGCCACGTGCTGCCCTCACAGATCTCAAGAGTGCAGATGACAAAGGCAGAGAAGGGAAATAATCCCAAGTGCCTCCAGCTTTCTGCCACTTTTCAAGGAGCCATGTCCAAGCCGTGAGTGCAGGCTCCCAAGGGAAAAATGTTGGAAAGTTGGGTTATTTCCCTTTCTACTCCATTCTGTTCACCAGTTACATTCCAACATTTTAGCGCAACTTAGAATCACAGAATGGTTTGGGTTGGAAAGGACCTTAAGCTCATCCAGTTCCAATCCCCTGCCATGGACAGGGACACCTCACACTAAACCATGTCACCCAAGGCTCCGTCCAACCCGGCCTCGGACACCACCAGGGATGGAGCATTCACAACTTCCCTGGGCAACACATTCCAGTGCCTCACCACCCTCACAGTAAAGAAT
>JANRGW010054468.1:31811-60143 GCA_024733675.1 Psilopsiagon aymara | reverse complement strand
CACCCCCCCCCCGCCATCCTAACAAAAGTCCTTGTCAAAACATGGTACAAAGAACAGCTTTACAAGTTCTGAGGGACTTTAGGATGGGGTATGAATATGCGGTACATCTTCAAGCAAATCTAATCTCTCACTGTTTTTTCTTCTGATATACTGTTGTCACTGTTCTCACCTGTTTTGATCTAAGCATTTCTGAGGTGAAACAGAACACAGACAAAAGATGAAGCAGACTACAATTTTCATTGCTAGTTTGGAAGTTTTTCAGAAGTAGCCATTAGTAAAACTCTCATCACTGTTTTCTGTGGCTGCTACTGAATTAAAAAAAAAAGGAATTAAGTGTCACTCCTAGTAAAAACTGTGTGCGCATAGTCCTCACAATGCAGTTACAGGATAAATTATGAAATAGATACATTCTATCCTGTTAGCATTTGCTTAAAAAATGCCTGGGTATCAGATGCTTTTTCTCCTGCTAAAATTAAATAAACTCACAGAATGCACATAACCTTCACTGAGCACACTAAAAATAAACTAGATTGTGAGCATGTGAAGAACGCACAATTAGGCATGAAGGATGAAGGTTGCAACTGAGACATTTATTCCAGCCCCTGGTGGGTGTGAATTAAAATAAAGTTCAAACTACATTATCATGTATTTTCCTCCAAAAATGCAATTTCTCATAGTAATTCTAAAAAAACTGAATCTGTACTTCTGAGCAAATGCTGGAGCTCATAAATTTCTCACATTCAGGTATATGCTCTTCATGAAATAGTGTGCAAATAAAATTACTTTGTTCACTTCCTTGCACAGATTTCCTATGAACTCACTGTTTGTGTCGCTTCATCTCCTGTATAATGCAATCCTATAAAACATCTGAAGGAAGCAGGGTTCTCACAGATAACAGGATATCTTCCCTTTCATTTACACACTCCAAATTTTTTCCTACTGCTAGGCTGAGGAAACCCTTTAAAAGATCACACTTAGAATGTCTGAGGAAGTTGCAGAATATTCAAGGTGGTGTTCCCTGCTACCTCCATCTAGCAATTGCAACAAAGGCATCTAGAATTGCTAGTGCTGCTTAAAAAAGAAAACATTGTGGTTTTCAAACATAAAGACTGACAGCCTCATCATCAATAGCACAGAAAGACAAAAATACTAACTTCTGCAGACAATGTTTTACATCTTAAACAGTTTCCCTGGCACCTACCATAAGACCCATATTACAAAAACATACAAGTCAGCTGATTCTCTATAAAACCTAGGTAATTTTGAAACATTCAATCTTCAGTGTGAAAATATTTATGTAAGTAAAAAAATGAATATAACGCATGTACAAGAGGCACCAAGCTCACTTAGTTGATCAACACCAGGAAATTTACCAAACTTCAACAAGGACAACATTCAGGACAAAAGTTTCTATCAGTACCAGATCTATTTTCTTTTATTTTAAGACACAGTGATTTGACTGCTTCCAAGAACAAAGAAAAATACACTACTTAGACCATGTTCCAGAATTTCTGCTCCTTTTTACAAGCAGCTCCATTGCTTACATGAGGGGTACTGAAATTTGATAGGAGGCAAGCTTCCGCATGTGGGCTGTGCAAGATCTTGTGTGAGTCCTATAACAGCACTGGAAGGAGAGTAATTGTAGGGGAGTAAAATGGAAAGGTATCTGTCAGACCTCAGTGGCCCTTTTCAAGGTATTTTTATGGATCCACTTGGATAAAACACAAGCATTCATAAAACTGACAGTTTGAACACGAACAGTAAACATTTCCTAAAGCTCTGAAAACATCTTCCACAAAGCTTCTTTCGTAAAGCACAGGCCTGCTAAAGAATGGTTCTCATCTACATTTTTAATGTTTTTGCAGTGCTTTTTTGGGCGGTCAAATATGTAAAATGAAAGCAAAACAGACAACTTTCATCTGATTAGTGGTGGTCTACAAAGGCATGCTATTGGAAGACTCAAGAGGAAAGATCTGGGAATCTAAAGGTTCTCAACTATTAACTGCTTTTCTGACCAGATGTTCAGGATTCACTATTTCAAGTTTTGATTTTGAAATTACTCTTTAAAATTTTGCTGTTATTTAGCTATCGATTATAACACAAAGAAATCAAAATTGAAATACTGTTTAGGTTTTTTTCAGAACAAAATAATTCAATCAATCATACAGCTATTACAAATTTCTATTTGAATGATTACCAAGGCAAACCTAAAAACCTGGAAAGCCTCTACAGAATAGAATTTAAAAAATCTGCATGGCTCTGTTTAGAGTGCTGGTGCTACAGTTTTAATAACATTCTTTTTGCTTTCAAATTTGCTTTTATACCTTATTCGGTGAATTTCACTCAACTGACAGATATTTAAATTTTTAGGAACAAGTAGTATGTAATCTTTAATTGTTCACTATTACAAATGTTAATTTGTAGTTTACTTGCAACTATCAGTAATTTATAGATTTTATTTTTTTCATTTGACATTGAGGTTTCCTGCATTTTTCTCTGCAGATCTTATGAATTGCAGCTATGATAAATTGATGCACACTGTTCAGTCATTTGGAAGATATAATATTGTAACTGTGTTGTGCATTATGGCCTCACCATAACACAAGAACATAGCACAATCTGTTGTAATTACAATCTGTAATACTATTACAATAGTATTATGCCTTTCTCTGTCCAAAAACGTTTGATCAGTTAGCATCAGCCACCCAATTCAGCCTCAGAGATGCTGACCCAGTAAAGTTCACTTTTGTGCATTCTAAGTATTTGAGGCATTGCCATGGTTTCAGTGGCATATTTCCTTAAAGAAAAAAAAAAAAAAAAAAAGTGCTTAACTTCCTTGTGGAAGAGATACCTCAGAGAGAAAGAATAAATGTAATTAAACTAAAGGAGAGTTGTTGCCAGTTAAATGAACTGATACTCTTATCACAATTCATTAATCAATGGACCAAAGAAGGTACTCAAAGACCAGAAGTCAGGGCAGTACTGTACCTCGCAAGATAAGCCAGAATAACCCAATGGGCAGTCACATTTCTCAATCAAGTAAGCCTGGGGAGTCATTCCAGATACAGTGCCTCCTTCAGCAACTTCCATCGAGATCTCAGAAATCCTAGGGGAAAAAAATATAAATAAATAATAGAGCAAGCAACTCGAGATCAACCAAGCACTAGCCCAGTGCCAGCTAGTTCTCAGTCAGCTGGCATGGAAACAAAAACAGTCTTACTTGGCTGTTTGCTGGCTTCTTGATCAACAGCAGACAAAAAGCACTATTTTTTCCTCATGTAAGGAACAAGAAAGCTAGCACTACCTCCAGTCTCATTTGCTATATCTAGGCAATAGTATAACTAACTGTTTTCTCCTGTGTGATTCTCTTTTTTTTTTTTTTTAATTTCTTTTCAGCCAAACTATTAACAAAAGCTCATATCCGATTCTTCACTTGGAGGGACTCATTAAGAAATTGAAGTCACATATTAAATGCAGTTCCAATTTATGACTCTCAGAGGTATGGCAGTAAAATTGTTCACTTAATGAGCTTTTAATGAGGCAACAATTTAAAAAAATAAAATCTATTCTCAGCAACTAAAGCAACCTAACAAGCTCTAGAGTAGACTTAAAAGACATTGGACATAAGCGTTTTTAGCAGGATTTTTAATATCTGTAGTCAAGATATATGTTTTTGGGGGTGGGTTTCGGTGAGGATTTGCTTTATTTTTTTATTTTTCTTAAATTTTTTCGTTAGAAATAATGCAGACATATAAGCAATTTAGAGTAAACAAGAAATACTACTACAGAAGTATCTGCTAGTATCAGAAAGGGACACTTTTTATGGTAGAGTTTCTGACATTTTAACTGGCCAAACATTTATTTGATCACATTTATACTAATACACTTGCCTCCCAACCACTCCTTGTCTTTACAACACGTATGCTGACCTGACAAATAGGGTTGACTATATCACAGACAAAGACACCCAACATAATATCTAATGAAATACACTTAATCCTAATACATCACAGTGCAGTTCTTTTAACTTACCTTTTATTTTGGGGGGTTGTTAGTTGGTTGAAATGAATGCTATCATCTAGAACCCTTTACTATCTTTGGAAAACAAGAAGGATAGGATAGTATAAATTTTAAAGCTTCAAGTATAATGCCAAGCTAAGAGAAAATGTCACAGAAAGTGTGACTAACCAGCGGAATAAATGTTGGTAATGCTGCTGGATTCCATTCGTTAAGTGTCTGCGAATAGTGCTAATGCAGAGGAGCTCACAGAACTGCTCATCTTCTCCCCATGCTCACAGTCTATCTACTCCCAAACCCTGATAACTGAGTGGCTGAGTGCGGCTTTTCTACACATTGGCATATCGGCGCCAATGTCAGGATGACTGAAGGAAATGCAAACACCCACTGCTGAAGCAGATGAGACTTTTGTGATTGAGCTTTTGTGAGCAGACCCATACCTCTTGATACCTTGTGTCAATGAAAAATCCCCAAATCATCTAGTGACTTAAACCTTGTTCTTGCTATCTGAACACAAGGGTTTAGTGGACCAGAGGAACTGAACAAAAAAACCCCCAAGCAAACAAAGCCAGGTCAAAACAGAAGACTGAAAATGAAGAGAGCAAACCCGTTCAGACCTGTCAATGTAAACCTACATCGAAATCTCTGTACCCTTAATGGAAAAACAAAATGAAATCTGCCTCCCCATCATCTTCAAGGCTGAGGCAATGGCCTGTATGCTGCAAAAAATCCATTTCCAGTCAGAAAGCTGTATTTACATAATAGTATACTCTGGCACCACAAAGCTACCTGCTGTTAGCACAAAAATGTTACTTAAGGAAGGTTGGGCTTGGCTGTTTCCTGGAAAACATCTAATAGGCAGCAGTCAAACAACTGCTACTTGATCAGTGTCAGGGATATTGAAATAATTTACAGTCAAATTGAAAGCATGCTTCCAATTCAAACTAATTTATTATAACATCCCAGTTGCCTAAAAAGGAAAATAAAATCTAATAAAAGAAATGTTTCAATTTAGAGCGACAAATGTGAAAATGAGAGCAACAAAATGGAACAATATAGGAAAAAAATCTTTGGCTTTGGATTCTGAGCAGAAACCTCTAAATCACTAATAATGCTGCAGCTTTGAAGCAGAAACAACTTTAGCACTGATGCTAAACTATATAGCTAATACAGTGCTAAAGCTAGAACTGGGCTATTTTTGTTTCAAACTGCTGCTGCTGCTTTAATTTTAAAATGCTTCTCCTGTATTTTATCACTTACCTGCAGCTTTCAAAATCTGCAGTTGAAGTTAAAGCACTATTAAAACTTTAAAAGATTTTAAAATACTTCATATATCATATTTTCCTCCTCTCATCAACAGTTTCTTTTGCTTTATACTTTTCACCTATGCACAGTCAGGCAGAAAGAGAAGCTTTGCTATCTTAGAACAGAGCCCATATTCAGAAAGCATAACACACTATTTAAACTAACGTTTTATTTAAGTCACTTAACTCTAACCTATATTTAAAGTTGAGCATAAATATTGTCTTTCAGAGGGTCTCAACCTATTTTTAATAAAAGCCTTCAATTCTTATGCAAACTAATATCCCACTAACCTTTAAAAACATTTTGGGGGATTTATTTTGTGATCTTAAGCAAAACTTCCTCTGAAATCATTCAAGGTGCTAACCTGAAAAGAATAATAATGTTTATTTTCTACTTAAAGTCTTCCATGCCATCTGAGGAATGTTACTTGTGTAACTCAACAGACTGTAAAAATCTACTGTAACATAGCCACCTCCAAAATTAAACGTGATATTGTATGCCAGGTCATGACTTCAGACTGACAGTTACAAGAAAGACCAGATGAACTCTGCTAAGTCCTGCTGTCATACAGAATGTCCATTCTGAAATGTGATGCTGTAAAAACCTAATCTGATTCTTTAAGTGCTACGTTGCAATCCTTGCCATGAAACCAAAAAGTCTTCCTCTGCTCTGTTCTGTGATTCATTACTAGATACCCTTAATAAAATGTTGTGTTGCAATGCAGGTGTAGTTCAGTCACAGTGCATCTCAGAACAAAATTATGAAAATGGAGGCTTGTTTTTATAACTTTGACTTATGATGCTGACCTGAGATAGGATTTGATTTTTGCTTCCATGGCTGGACTAGGATCTGCAGTGCATAAAGTGAAGAGAAGGGAGAAGCACACACAAAATACAAATGCTTCTCAAATTTTTCATGTCATGTCGGAGTTACTTTCATAACTCATTTCATGGAAATTCCCTGGTCTTATAATACGATATCCTAAATGGACTGTCAAAAATAAATGAAACCAATGTTCAACATTTATGGCATCTGTCGTCAGTATTTAGCATCTAGCCGCTGCAAGCTGCATTGCAAGATGAATACTGTTCTGTAAATAATACACTTTAGAGACAATAGCAGCAATAATTAATATGATTTCTGCCACACAATGCTGCAAAACTGCATGATATTTGCTGCTGCTATTCACCCGCCAGCTCAAAAGGTCATATTCTTACAGACCTATCTGTAGCCTCGAAATCTCGAAATAATTTAGCCTATCACTTTTATGACAGACTCATTAAAAGGACCTCTGAAGACCTTTGGAGTTTAACTCCAATTATTACTGTGTTCTTGGTAATAAATTTTGCTTGCAAAAGATATTGTAAATTCATCATTAAAAACTTTTAGGAATAGTCTATGTAATCTGTTCCAGAACATTTTACCCCCAGGAATGTTTTTCTCAAGTCTAATGTGAATTTTTCCTGCTGCAGTTTAAGCTCATTTCTTTTCTCACTTATACTAGGGCAACAGAAAATTGATGTTTTTCTTTCTTTTTATGACAACATTTTATGAACAATTTCTAGTTTCTAAATAAATCTGGTTGTCTACATCTTCTCTTACAGGTCAACTTTTCCAATCTGTGATAATGTTCACTGTTATCCTTTAAAGTTTAACATTTTCTTCTTGAATTCCAGTATCCAGAATTTTATTCTTCAGCTTTACTAGTGTTGGGTGGAAGTAAAAGATTATTTTTTTAAACTTTGTAGGCTGTATCTGTTTGAACATGCAGCTAGAATATTAGCATTTCTCAACACGAATATAATTACTGAATCATGTTCACCTGGTGATACGTTGTAAACAACAGACCTGTCTTTGAAGAATAGATAACTAATTCTTCCTTGTCTGTTCAATTGACTACTTATTTCAAAGTGTAAAATCTTATAATTGACCTTTAGATTACAACAGATTTTCCGTATTATTTCTCTCATCTTGCTGTTTGATATCCCTTTCAATTGTAGTAAGCATCATCGTTATTACATCATCTAACTTTTTAATGAACAAACTGAAGAGAAAATGATGAGTGCATCTGTGCTTAATATACTGGATTAAGTAGTGTGCCACTTTTGATTTTTTTGCAGAATCACAGAAAGACTGAGGTTGGAAGGGACCATGAAGGTCATTTAGTCCAACTTCCCTGCTCAAGCAGGCTCACCTTGAAGATGACACTCAGGATTGAGTACAGATGGCTCATGAATATCTCCAGGGAAGTAGACAACATCTATGGGCAACTTATTCCAGTGCTTAGTCACCCTCATAGTAAAGAAGTTCTTCCTCATAGAATCATAGAATACTTAGGGTTGGAAAAGACCTTAAGATCATCTAGTTCCAAACCCTCTGCCACGGGCAGGGACACCTCACACTAAACCATGCCACCCAAGGCTATGTCCAACCTGGCCTTGAAGACCACCAGTGAAGGAGCATTCACAACTTCCCTGTGCAACACATTCCAGTGCCTCACCACCCTTACAGTAAAGAATTTTTTCCTTATATCCAATCTAAACTTCCCCTGTTTAAGTTTGAACCCATTACCCCTTGTCCTATCACTACAGTCCCTCATGAAGAGTCCCTCCCCAGCATCCCTACAGGCCCCCTTCAGACACTGGAAGGCTGCTATGAGGTCTTCATACAGCCTTCATGTTCAGGTGGAACGTCCTGTGTCCAAGAGCCTGTCAACTCTTGTGTTACCACCTGGCATCACCAAGAATAGACTGGCCCCATCCTTTTGACACCGTCCCTTCAGATAATCCTACAGATTGATCAGATCCCCTGCAGCTGTCTCTTCTCTATGCTGAACAGGCCCCAGATCCCTCAGCCTTTCTCATAAGAAAGATGCTCTAGACCCTTAATGATTCTAGTAGGCCTTCACTGGACTTGCTCCAGGAGCTCCATGTCTCTCTTGTACTGTACAGCCCAGAACTGCACACAGTACTCCAGGTGTGGCTAAGTGGGAGGATTACTTCTCTCAACTTGCTGACAATGCTTTTCTTGATGCAGTCCATGTGGGCCTTCTTGCCCACAAGGGCACATGGTTGGCTCATAGACAACTTCTTGTCCACCAGGACCCCCATGTCCTTCTCTGCAGTGCTACTGTCCAGCATTTATTTCCCACTTGCAAAAGAAAATTCCTTCATATGCTATCATCTATATTTAATTACAGCAGCATGTTTTCCTAAAGTAGACATTCATACAAAATATACTTCAGGTTTGTTACAGGATACATGTTCTTATATGTGTTTTGTATTCTAGGATCCTGAAAATAAAGACTTCATTTGTCCATTGTGATTTAAATTTTCTAGTAAATAAAATTTCCCTCTCCTGCATCTTTTGCTATGCTGAATGCCAACTCCTGTTCTCAGCAACTGCTTATAGATGATGTTATGAATGAAAATACTGCTCAGAATAGCTGAGAGCTCTATCAGATTATCTGTGACTATTGTATTATGTCAGACCACTGCTCAGAATAGCTGAGAGCTCTATCAGGTTGTCTGTGACTACTGTATTATGTCAGACCACTGCATGAAATAGTTACCTGCTCTGCCTCATGATATTGCCATGAGTAGCCTTAATAAGAATGTAATGAACATCATACAACACATTCAGGAAGTCTTCCCGGGATACAGGTCTACTTGGTCTTGATTCATCTCCATAATATTTCCAAGTGAAATCTGCCTGAGACACAGTCCTGTTGATACCTGGGTCATCATGATAATATTCCCAGGGCAGAGTGTTTCTTACTCTTTGGTCATCACCATAATATCCCCATTCATGCTGAAAGACAGTAATACAAAACAGATTAACAGCAGTATTACAAAGAACCAGGTGCTTAAGTTCTGAGGAAAAAAACAGAAGGAAACATTACCTCTGTCATCTCTATCTCATGTCTTGTCAATTGCCCGATCAGAGGGGCAGCCATGTGTCGGACAATGATCCTTGTATTGGTAGGAGGCCCACCTCTTATGATGACTTGTGGGTAGTAAGTAGAAAAACCTGTCTCTTCTCGTGCTTCAAAGTAGATTGCGTATTTTAGTTTCCCTCCATAAGCGGTCAGCTAACAAGGTACAAAAAGAAATCTCATTTTCAGTTAGCTAAAAATAAATTTCTGGGCATATGTAGGAGCTAGATACACTCTGCACCTGGGAGCAGTCTGATGAATGTGCATGTGATAGAAAATAGCAATAAATGCTTTTGGAACTCTATGGGGATGAGGGCTGTGTTCAAAAATACCCATCAGCAAAATGTTATTGTACTACACTAAAAACAAAATGTCATCCATTTCTTTATTTGTGCCTTAGTGCCCTACAAGGTTCATGTTTAGAGAAAGAAACATCTAAACTCTCCCAAAACAAACCAAGAAATAGCAAAAGAACAAAATAAACTGCCACAGAGGAACACAAAAATATACAAATGGAGGGTTATTTCAATCATTTTCTCCTGTGTAACTTACAAAGATCTGGCACTTTTTTATTTAAAATGGTGAGAAAGATAAAGCTATGAGAGTTATATGAAATTAATGCAGTTTAATTTTTCAAATAACATTTTCATGAGAGGATCAATCTTGTGAAGCAAAAATTACATGTTACTATCTGTAAATATTTATTAGAAAATAGTGTTTATGTTACCCAATTATGAGTTTCCATTATAATGGAGCACATAATTTAAAATAATGGAGTGACATTACTTTTCTTTTGAAGCACCTTCCACTGTGCGAAGACATTTTTATTGGAAGGGAAAAAGTCATTGCAAAATACAGGTAGAAGATAAAAAAAAAATATCCTCCCCTCAAAAAAAAAAAAAACAACAAAACCAATCCATGTAATTAACCAGTGGAGTTTCGTGTTTACCTTTTGTCCCTCAAACTGCTCTGGAAGTCTCCAGTAAACAGGTTCTGATCGCAGATCCCTCATCACCTCTTCTATATTTGCTACTATTTCAGGAGGCTGGAATGCAATCCCTGCAAGAGTGCTGTGCTGAAGCTTTTCATCCACCAGTGGCAGAATCATTTGCTCTGGCTTCAAGGTCACCTATACATATTCAAAAAAAATCAAGAAAAAGATCAAGTCTTTTTTTCCACTTTAGGTATACATAGTGATAATAATGACTTCCCCTCCAGCCCTTTGCGCCTTGTCCTCATGTTAACAAAGAACGCACTAGCACTTGTTAAAATAGTTTCATCAGCAAATGACCCCATCATTTTTATTAAAGCAATTTTCAAAGAGTCTCAGGCCTCTTCTCTTCAGACTGTGAGAAAGGTACCTGAGGAAGAAGTATACTTCTCACCAACACTTAACTGTACATCACTGGGGCTCTGGACCACAGTGCCTAACTCCTTGGTATTTTCACTCAATATTCAAGCTAAGAGTTCTCCAGACAATATGCAGAGAGTTTCTCTAACTCTAAATTTAGATTTAATGAAAAATATAAGGATGCCACTTAGATGTTTGTAACTTTCTTAGACTTGATGAAAGAGTCTCTACAGAAATATCGACTCATATGGAAATCATTATTTTGATCAAAAACAGTAATAAGAGTCTTAGTAATTCTGTGGAGATGAAAACATCACAAGAAGTGTGTGAACAAATGCAAAGGACTGGTATCAAAATTGCTTCCTCTCAAAGACTGAGGAAAACAAAGAAAACAAATGCAGAGTCATATCTGCAACAGTCATCCCATCAACAGGCTGTTCATAAGATAGGGATCAGGTAATGAGGAATCATCCAGGCCCTGTACCGTACTTTGAATATTTTGGTATTTCCATTTACAGAAGCATATATGGGCTGATTAAGAAGCATTCTTAATATTGCCATCCCTAAGTGAGAGTTCCTATCATAACTGTATTCTACTGCTTACTACTTTAGACATCAAGAAAGCACTCAACACATTTGAATTTCAGATCAGCCTTGCCTTACATAGGAGAGAGTTTGCTGGTTTAAACATGTCTAATGCCATCTGATGCACCTGAAAGTGAAATAGCTATCCGCAGCTGGCAGAACCCTGTCTCTCTCAGTTTACAACTCTGAATCTGTTCTGAAATATATTACAGTACCAAAACCTAAATGATACATGGACATACACTTGTTTAGATATGAGCATAAATATTAATCCAGAGACACAAAATAATCAAGAGGTTTCTGATTATGTTTCAGAACTATGCAAACTATATAAACTACATTTCTGCTTTGTGCTGCCACATAGGTCAAAAGAAATTTTTCCAGAACTATTGCTGTCATGGAATTTGATTAAATTTTATGACTTGCCAGTCCTTTACAGCCTTTCATCTCCAGCCTACCAGCATATGATGGGCAAAATTGAAATAATGAGAAAAACTGTGTCAGATCATGATAAATCACTCCATCCATTTGGAAGGGAAAGAGGTGCACCTTGATTTCACAGCCTAAAGTATCTTTATCCAACTGATGCTTGTGCATGACAAAGTCAGGGGCTTTGGCTGATTTGCATTTGAAGACATTCCCTCTATGCTTGACATGCTTTCTAGCAGTGATATGACTGACCATATGAAGGGACTGAAATAGCCATTTTCTATCAGAAATAGCTCCTCCAGAATGTAACTGAGGGAGCTGACACAGCAGCAATGGTAAGCAGTAGTCTCAATGTGTGGTTTGTGATTGTTTTACAGAGAAATGGAGAGATCCACCCTACCTAATTTGCCAGTCCAGCATAGGTCTGAAGCCCTCTCCTACAAAAAGTTGGAGAGCTCTTTGTTGGCTCGATGGATTATACTCTCCCATTCTTGGACTTAAATGAGCTTCAATAAGCTTTTTTTTCTTTTAATTAAAATAATAATTAAAAAAAAAAAGCAAAAACGAAACCAATCAATCGAAAAACTCTTAACTACAAAATCCTAAACAAGAAAACAGCAACGGTGAAAATTAACAGACTACTTGAACCATGTGAAATCTATGCTGGACAAGAAGCACCTGTGACCCTTGCATAAAACTGGGTAAACTGTATCATATACCAGAGACTGTATTACAGTGCACTGGAAAGCATAATTTACGCACTTGACTAGCTTGCCCTTTCCTGGGTTTTATATAGCTTTACTTTGGCTTGATGTCAGTTATCCTATCACTGTTTTTCTTACCTACTTATTTACCTTTAATGCCTTTACCCTGATTGTCTAGTGAAACATACTGCTCTCTCCACTTCTCAAAGTATAAAGAGGAAAATGATAGCTCAAATGTTTGACCATTTTCTAGCTACCTCTCAGTGCCTGACTAAAAGATGCCAGCAGGAAACATAATTATCACATTACATGGCTCAGCAGTGTCCTACTCACCCACATGCGAATCAGCCCCCTTGCCTCACTGCACTGCGTAGTCAGGCCAAAGCAATAGCAATTGCTGCAGCCAAGTGGGTTTCTGGCAGAGAGACCAAATGTACCAGACTTGCACCTGTCACAGTGGACACCTTCCACATTAACCTGGAAAAGAGAGAGCATTTAAAAACATACAAAACAAAAAAGAAGACAATCTTTGTTTTGAGGTAGTAATAAGAAAATCATACAGTACTGACAGTAATAGGGTGCAGAAACAACAGTAAGTGTAAGGAAATATTCAAGGAACTTTCTGGCTTCTTATCGTGTGTGTATGCAAACATACACAGTCAATGTAATTGAGGCATTTCCATTTGAATTCACTCAGAGCTACTGCTCTGAGCAATGGAGCTGGCTTCCAACTGACAGTTGTAAGCACAGTAAAATCAAGTGGCACTTTGGGCATGACATGCTCAATAACTGATTGATAAGAAAAAATACGTCCTTCTGAAATTGCCAGAGTTAATCAAGCCTTTTGTGTAACAGGAATTAGTTTTCACAGGTTAGAATGTTTGAGGTACGGTACAAAACGTTCTTGCTGAGGAACATATTTTAATGGAAATATTGTAGAGAAAAGCTTTCCCCTCTTTGTGATTGTTTTCCACATCACTGAACAGTATTAACAAGGCTGAAACGTTTCAGTGTTGTAATGTCAATGCTTTTATTTTCATTTTTTAATTAGTCCAAATAAAAAGCTATACCAGACAGGGTCAGATACACAATAATTTATGCATAGCCTTCTAAAACCATTTTCATACTGTGACTAAGGTATTAAAAAGAAATCAATAATATGAAAGCTCTGGTTGGCTTTTCCTTAAAACACTTCCTCCCCCTTTTATTTTTTCCTCTCGAGAGTAATGTGAAGAAGCCAATCTAAAGAACAAATTCAACTTTCTGAATGTCACACAGGAAACCAACAAATCCCCATAGATTTACCATTTTTTAACCCTCATTTCTACATGTAACCATGTAACTCCCTCAGAAAATGTGCCTACACTGTACTTAGCCTAGATTTTGCTGCTTTTTGTCAGGGCTGACAAAGGGGCTCCTGGGCCTTTGAAAGCTCATTTCTGCAGCTAAAACAGCAGGCTTAAATGCGAACAATTACCATTTTATAAAAATCTAGCTTCCTCAATATATAACTCCTTCAAAAAAATTACACAAAAGGTTAACAACCCTTAATTTAAATTTGATATCAGGTTTAAATTCTGAACAAAGAAAAAAATCTGCTGATTTAATTCAGTATTATTTGTTCAATTATTATTTGAATTTTACTTGCTTTGCATTTTGTCTCATGTAAATTTCAGTTTCTTATCATTAATCATCAGCTGAATATATACTGTTAATTGCACTCACAGAAAGAGAGAAATAGCAATATTAGTTTTAAAATGATAAACAAAGAAACATTTCTACAGTTCTATTTAAATATGCCATAAGCCCCCATTCTTTCTACTTAATGCTTGTAACAGCTACAAGACAGTGACATATCAGACATAAGCCAGAAAAGGGACGCTGAGATGGTTAAAGGGGTTAGAGCACATTGTATCAGGAGAAGCTAAAAAAATTGAGATACTTCTGTTTTTTCATTTCAGGAATGACACAGGACAAACACTGAGTTTTACTCAGTCCATATGATTAACTCACTTTAGTTTTCTTATGATCTATCCATCAAATGGATCAGTATATGTAAAATAGAATGATGTTCTCTGTTCAAATACATCAGAAAAATAGGAGGGTGGTCAAGCAGTTTGCACAAAGAGGTTGTGAAATACCCATCCTTGAAAGTACTGCCTTAGCAATGTCTTTTGAACAATGCACCAGACCTCTACAGGACTCTTTCAAACTAATTTGTTCTACAGTTCCTTCATTGAGTCTATCCCTTAAATACAAAATGAAGCAACTGGTGCCTATTTAAGAAAAGTATTACCTGGCAATTCAATAATTTCAATTCATCCTTCCACTTTACTAGCTTTTTGTGTCAATACAGTCCCTAAAGAAGAAGAATGAATCAAAATCAAAGAAGGAATCTCTAGAGGTCCCTTGATAAACCTCCTCCTTGAAGCAGGACTATCACCAATACTTGATCAGGACACCCATGACTCTTTCTAGCCAACTCTTGAAAACTTCCAAGATGGGTATTTCACCTTTCTGGATAACCTGTTCCAGCGCTGCATAACCCTCCTAGTGATTTTTTTTTTTTTTTCCTAATATCTAACCCAAAATTCCCAAGCTGCTATTTGAAGCTGCTGTCCCTTGTCACATCTTTTGCTACTATCAGCAGGGACTGATTCCAAGAACAATTCCAAATAAGAATGCTGTAGGTGATGATGCCAAAAGTCTTTGCTTTAGTGGTCCTGAATTGTATCTGGTCTACTCAGAATAATATTTATTACTGCAGTGAATTCTACTCTTAAAATGACTGTTATTGACTCCCTCCACATAATGTTCTATAAAGAGCTAGCACTGTGACAAACTTATTACTGATGTGTTTGCTTTTAATTTGCCAAACATCTGAACAAGAATTGTATTGAATGGGGCTAAATTGGCAATAGTTCTGTAAGAACAGAATGAAATACAACATGAGAAGAGAGCCTATGTGGATGCTATCCTGGCAACTGTTAGTATGTGAAAAGCAACTGGTAAGTACTTAAGTCTTTCTTTATGTTAGAGTCCTCCCACAGTAGTTTGCAAATGCGCTACGAAAACCAGCGAGATTCATCTGCATGTATTGTTGGAACAGGCAAGTAAAAATGTAAATGAATTTTGGAATAAACTTCTCAGCAGTTTACTTACAACCTTTGTTGTCCTACCTTGCAGCTGCATTGGCCAGTATGATCAACACATGAGCACTTCCCCAACTCTGTATCACAGCTCTGTGGATCGGTCCCTGCCAGGAAGCACTGACAAGCAACACACTGTGGGTAATTCCAGAAACCCAGCCTACACTCAGTGCATTTATCCCCAGAGAATTCAGGGCGGCAGAAGCAACATCCTGTATTTAAGTCACACTGAGAACTCAGGGCTCCCATGAGGCTGCAGTCACAGGGCTAAAAAGAGGAGAAACGTGGAGAAAATTGAAACTGTGATTCTGAAAAAAAATCCCAAACCAACCTATCCCAAAACACCAAGACCCAAACAAAAAACCAACACCCTCCCCCAAAATCCAAACTCAACAAAAAAGCAACTCACGTATCTCAAGTATCTAAGTGAATTTCTACTGCCTGAAAGTAACATATCTGAATTATATAGCTAGGCATTTATATTTATTCACCAAGGGCCAAGCAATCATGCTAAATACATTTACAACACTGTGGTTGTTGGTTTTTTTGACTGGATATTACTTATCATAAGTTAGGCACTGAGATCAAATAAATCTAAAAGGGTCAAGGACACTGAAATACTTCATGGACAAAATTAACTTGAAAACTGTAAGTGCTCTCTGAAAAGTGCTTTCTATGTAAATCCTCTGCAGGGCATGTTCAGACCTCTTTGCTAAAACTGGAATTGCTCAGGGGCAGTGATCCCACTGGTATGTAATTCAATCTTCATTACTCATCTATCAGACTGATAACTATTCCTTGTATTCTTTATACTGTATACAGTAACTTTCTTAATACAAACAGGACCCTTAGATTACAGCAATTTACTTGATAAGGGGTAAAGATTAAGTTATGTGGTGTACTGGGAAGTAAACCTGCTCGCAGAATGAGACTTGTGCAGGCAGGTGATGATAGAAATACGTGATTTTCCAGGGAGTCTAGATGATGAATATAGAAGTAAGCAGCAGGGAAAGCTGCAAACTTCCAAAGAACAGAAGAATCCCTCAGTGCTATTACTGTGACTGTACTGCAGAGTTAGCACAGGACATTTGCTGTGATCACTGGCGTGACCAGAATCTCGTATGGAAAAGTTCATCTTGCAGAAGCAAATTCAGTGCCAATAGTGCAGGTTACCACAGTAACTGGCATGGATAGACTTGCAAAAATTAAGGACACAAAGCTGAAATGGAGGAAAATGTGGATTCAGTTTCTAAGCAAAACTGTTTATTACATGAATACTTAACACACCTTTCTTCTGATCTGAAAAGGCTATTTACAAAGAAGGCAATTATGTGCAGGAAACAGTCAAATTCAATCTTTACTGAGTGCCAGAGAAACTATTTGACTACTGGTTAAATGCCTGACTGCTAGACTACTACCTAAGCTATGAAATAAAACCTGACAGAAAGAACCTTATTCTAAATGATGCATTTGAACATAAAGCTTAGAAGGCAAATTGTTCGCTATATACTGAAATAGCTTGGTGTGCAATATCAAAACCTAAATTACAATGTGATGTTATGTTTGTTTTGCGAGCAAGCAGTTTTGTGCAATGCTCTCTATCCCCCTGAGTTATGACATCCCTGGAAATCTTCTACAAAGAGCACAAGCAGCAGATTCACATCTCACTTTGCAGAAATTAGCTGTAAGATACTGAAAGAGATGTGGGCTGATAGATCATTATTAATTTAGATGGTTCCACGGAACTGTCATACTAATGCACTCACATAAAAGACAATCAGAGAATATATTCCAGAGCTCAAACAGAGGTCTTCAAACTCATTAGGATGGTTTCAGAAGCCAAGAGTCTATATCACAGCAGCACAGCAAAGGTTTCACAAGGGGAGTTTTCAATACACACAAAAAAGAAATTATTCTCAATAACTGCTTTGCAGCCTGAGCTACACGACAGACAGACTTTTAAGAAAAAGCATTAATGGTGTATGACCATGTTCAGACAAGACACAGTTTTCTGGAGTAACTACATCAGTACAATAAATCCCTCATCATCAATAAGAACAGTAGAGAGAAGGCAGCATTTGAACTTTTGCCTGTCACCAGTTTTCAACCTTAACCAAATTCTGTTCCCCTTAACTCAAGGGTAGGACATTAACAACAGCTTTCATGGACTCTGACATACTATCGTTGTTTTCCTGTTTCTTCTCCCCTTTTCCCTTCAGAGTTTTTAACTGTGTGTCAAACATTGGAATTCAGAGTATTTGAAGGCTAATGAGGATTATTTCACCTTTAAGAGCATAGGAAAAAAGTGCATTTTACAGCTAAGGTGTCTGATTCTTTTCTTCTCTCTTCCATATCTTTTGTACAAAAGCTGAAGCCCTTCTCAAGTAAGCTTCAAGTACAAATTCCCAGCGGTATCACAATTAGGACCAAAGTAAATTTGTTCTACAAAGGCACTGTCAATTACCTGTAACCACACATCTATATACATCGTACAATAATGTGGTAATCTCCTTAATCACAATACAGGCGCAAGCAGGCCACTGAGGCAGTGTGACAGCAGTATAAACAGGGCGTTTGGTGTTGCAGGCTGCATACCTGAGACAGAGGATCTGTAGTGCTCAGGTACAGATTGCCAACATCTACACTGCAGTCTGACACCAAAAGTCGCAATGAAGACAAACCATGATTTACAAACCTAAAATTGTGTTCCAGCTATAAATTACTGGTTTTGTCCCATGGAAAAGAGGTAACACACACAGAGCAAACAGACTCACTCACCTTGCAGCCACTGACAATGTTATGGCCCCAGTGATTTGGTGCACATTTGTCACACATCTCTCCAACAGTATTGGGAGGGCAGATACAGCGGCCACTGATGGGATCGCAGTTATTACCAAAACGTGAACAATCACAGGCTTCACGGGAGACAGAAAAATATTAAGCAGATGAAAAGTTACCCCTTTATGTAACAGCTGGAGGGCAGACCCTAATGGGGCTAGGATTATTCCAACAAAGCTTTTATCATACAGTGAACTCTAAGCATCTGTGGACACAGTGGGGCAGGAAAGGTAGGGTAAACCCAGAGAAACAAAAGCCAGGAGCAAGGCAGCACAGGTTAACTGAGATTGAAGTAATTGCAATGAGAACAGAATAGGGAAAACAAAGGCACTGGCTGCAGAAGTGCAGACACCTCCGAGATGGCATACTCATGTGACATATCTGTGGGAGAACTGCTGTGTAATTCCTGGGCCCAAGCTGTCTTGTTCAAGAAGCCATCTGAGTGCTTCTGAGCCATCTATACAGGGAGCCTGCAGTGTATTTAACCTCTTCCACCACCTTAAGCCAACCTCCTGAAATTTCTGCACATCTAAACAGACTTTCCTTAAAGAGCTAAACTGGTGTTTTAGCTGCCTTTTTCCATTCTGTTCCTGATTTCAGATTACATGTATTCTGCCTTAGGAAGACAACAACCTGCCTCCTCACAGGAGGCTCGGATTCTTTGCAGATTTTATTCAATTAAAAATACTTTGGTTTTGGAAGTGGTCTTTGCTCTTAAATCATTATTAAATGAAGAACTTATGGTGGCAAATGCAGATTCAAGGTATGTAAATGATAAGTAGTTACAGGGCACAAGATGACACCTGATTGCTTGGAGGAGCAGAACTGGTGCATGGTTATTTTCATATACCCTGTCAACATTACCCCCTGAGGTCAGAGCAAAAGCATCATAAGCAAACTATGACCATCTAAGTGATAATCTATTTCTTGGGGTGTTTATAGAGCAGTGTGACATAACACTCATTACCGAGGTTTGCATTTATGTTCACTTCCTTTATGAAATACTTCAATTCAGAGTAAAACTGGAAAATGTGACATGCAAAGACAGAGCTCCTATCTATAGTTCAGATAAGAAGTGATCTTTACTTTTCCCCACCAATACTTCCAAAATAAGGTAAGTGATGCAAAGAAGGCAGTAAGTTTTGCCACCATCATGCCAGGAATAAGATGTTTTGCATGCTACATAAAATTTTTTGACACACTGTGGTTTGAAGATGCTTTTGAAAACATCTCTCACTGGAAGACTGAGGCTTTTGGATGTGAATGCTCTCCTGTGGACTTTCAGTTCTCACACAAAATTGGTTGAAAAGGTATGGAGGGTAAGAAAGTGTACCACCAGTATTTTTTGCATTTTTTACTTTTATCATTATTTTTTAAAAAATGGAAAAAATAGAACACATTTGTTGCAAGCAATAGTGAAATAGAAACCTCTTCTGCATCTTTGCTGCTAGAATGTCAACACTAATTGATGATGCCTTGGGTGGTTTTTTTTAAGACTTCATGTTTTTTTACTGTGCAAGTATAAAACTCAAATTATATACCTTTTGGATAAATGCTAGATAAAAGACATCCAATATTTTATTTGATATTTAACTGCCACTATAGAATTTAGTTTCTGTGCACTTCTTAGCATGATTTGATATACTTTTATCAAATTTCTGATTTTCTCTGTGATTCATAATTTAATTCTTTTTTGTTTCTTTTCTTTTTCTCATTTGAAGGAATACATAATAAGGTGACTAAAAATGAGAGGGGAAAAACCAGCATTTTGAAAACTCAATTCCTTTCCATCTGTTGCATTAACTTCGTAGCTTTTAAAAATTTAAATGCTCTAAACATCCTTAGCTGTTGCAGTTATTTAAAATATTTGATGACCACAGGCAGATACTTCTCTATTTAAAATATTGTTTGGATTTACACTACTTCTCCATTTCATCACTGTACCTTAAACTCTTATTTCAAGTTTGTCAAGACAGCAGTTACAATTTTTATGCGCAATATTGTTACCTGCCCTCACGTATTCCTTCCCCAACTGTATGAAATTAACATTTTGTTGTATTTCACAATAGTGATGTGCTTTTAAACTGTGAAATGTCAGAATAAGAAACTAATCATGAAGATAAATGATTGCATTTCTTCTGTTGTATGTGTGCTAAGGGCTTTAGGACTACAGTTCTCATCTGCATTTTATTTCAGTTCTCTCATCAATGAGCCTATTAATCTTTCGTTTTTCCAAGGTGCCAAAGTGCTTGCATTTTTTGAGGAAGTAAACATTTTCTGAGCCCTTCCTTCCCATGGGAAAAAAACACCATACAGGTTAATATTTTCAAATATGATCAAAAACCCAGCTCGGCTCAAGATTTATCAACACTACAGGCGAAATTGAGGTTTGATGCACCAATGTGGGTCTTGAGGCCTCAGTGCTCCATCTATGAAAAAAGGGAGTACAAAAAGGCAGAGAGATAGGCTTGCTATTTCTGCTGCCATTCTGGATGGGAAAGGAGGAATAGGACACTGGGCACAGTGATTCCGCTTCTGAAAAAGATACAGTTTATGCCTGAAGAATAATAGCACTCTGCCATCAGCCATCTTTGCCTCAGCAAAGAATGCTGAGGAGCCATTGCCATTCAGGCATTTCAGCAGACAGCCACACTAGACAACTATCTACATATCCCCTGCTCACACATAAATGACTGTATGAGACTTTAAAAATGCAGTTCAATTAGCAAAGATGGACATTTCCTTGTGAAAAGACCTAACAGTTTGGTTCTTTTCAATGTCAGTACTACTTTAAGGGCAGGAAACACTCATTTCACAGTCTGACCTAATGTCCAAAAGGACAAAACTTAAATGTAAAAAAGTGGCTGGATGCATTTATGTCTGATGTTAGAGTTTCAGCATCTGGAAAAGCATACTTTTCATGTATTTACACAAGACACATGGCAGATAATTTTATCTGAAGATCTGGTTGTACACAAAAAGTATACAAGTAAGCAAGATCCTAAATATTACTGTACAGATATTCAATAAAAGAGGATCAACCATGTAAGGACAGAGAAAAAGTCTGGGATAAAAGTAGAAGCAAATGGATTTTTTTTGTTCTGTTGTTTTTTTTTTTTTTTTTTCTCCTGCTCATATCCCTTCAAGCTGATGTGATTTTGCAAGCACCTTAACCAGCATTCTAATGCACTCTTAAGTTATAGGTACTTCATGGAAAAATTTTTGGCAGAAGTTACTCGCAGAAAAGAACATTCCTGTTCCTTCTAAATGTGGCAGATGAGCTGTAAACTGGGATTAAAACAGCAGGAATTGCTTGGGTCATTTGTTCTTTCCAATCACCATCCTTGCTAACTGAAATATTTACAAGACTGTGAAAATACCTGCCTATCAGGAAAAATTCATAAGACAATCGAAACCCAGCCCATCTAGAATCTTGTAATAAATAAACAAAAAAAACCACCCCAAATAAATAAATCTGAAATTGGCTGCAAAGAATTTACATACGAGTACAGCCTCCTTCTTCAAAGTTGTAAAATCCATGAGCACAGCGGTCACACTTCTTCCCTGTCACTCCAGGCTGGCAGTAACACTGTCCATCTCCATCACAGTCGAAGGACTTGGAACCAAAAGAGTTGCAGTTACAGGGAACACATCCTCCTGAAGACTGTAAACCAAATGTTTCAGGCTGCCACAGAGAAAGGAAGAACAGTTACTACATGGAATGACTACTAGGAGAACAGAGGAAAAAGTGAGAGAGTAGCAAGATCAGGGTGGTCATCACTGAAATACTGCTCTTATCAGATTGAATTGCAGCAATAAAACACTGGGGCAAGGACAATAAATACCCTACATGGCTGAAAAATAATACAAATTTCAGAATGTTAACTGATGTAACTGTCATCTCCCATGAGTCTGCGTTTCTGCAAGTACAATTCCCACAAGAAATGGAATGATGTCAGTGCCATATACACATGCTGTGTCGTGGCTGTAATATTATGTCAGGCAGAGTTTGTTGCTAAGAGAGTGAACTGAAATTCTTAGTTATGAATGGAGATTGATTCAACTGGAAAGTTTCTGAACAACTAGATTTTATCTCCTCTGACATGGGGCAGTATCTGTATACAGTATTCTGCCAGTGGAGGGCACTTCTTTTTAATGATATTTTAAAATAACTTTAGAAGAACATATATATAAAGTATTTGTGTATAAGACAAGCAAATAATGGGAATTTTCTGGTTTTAGGATAAAACCTCTGTCTTTGGGTTATGTCTAAGACTACAATAGAAATAATCAACAAGCCTCTGTTCCTCTTCTCTTTTCATTCTTTGCTTTCTTTTTTGCATTGAATAAAGTTCCTACAGAATCAGTAGATGTTATCAACTAAAGTAATAAATTTCCTTCTTAACTCCACTAACAACACACGTGCAAAAAGTACACTTGTGAAAAAGAAAAGACACATACTCATTTGTAATATGGAGCTCTGCACAAAGCTTTTAAACCAACACACCCCATCGGTTTCACTGCACCAGCTAACAGAGGCTCCTAGGGGCAAATCGTACTTGATATTCAAATTTTGAACTCAGTCTTGAGCTGAAGGGATTAAAATTGGAGTACTTTTCTACCTTTTTTTCAGGTCTGATTTTCAGAGAATACTGAAATCCAATTACATAACTATCAGACTCACTAGCAAAGCAAAATGTTAAAAGAGAGATATTTAAAAAGATCACTGCTGATGAATATAAATGGAACGAAGTGGAAAATATTTGTTTTTACAATGTGTTACAGTGTGACCCAGGCATGTGGTATTAGATATTTTTACCTAGCATACGACAGTCCTGATTTTTCATGTCAGTGAAGCTTCACTGATGTACATTTTACATGTCTTTGTTCCACAGTAGAGCACTTAACCAAGAGGTGAATTCCCAGAGACTTCAGCAAATTTCCATGTGAAAGTCCTGAAATCTGATCTCTGAGATTAATACTGAAGTTCCACATAAAAAAAAGAATCTGCATATAAGTATCAGAATACAGGACTACATCTACGGTCAGAATTTGGCCCCACAATCATGTGAACCTGAGTGAATGTTTGATTATACATATAATAAATATGTACATTAAATTTTCAAATTCTATATTGAAATGCTTTGCCAATTACATACTTCTTCAAAACATGGTATATGAGAGAGAAAGAAATACTCAACCTCATATAATTAAACTCCAAGGTACAATTAAATATGCTGACCATCTCTAAAGGTTTCTTTTCCACAAGAAGAAACACACAGAAATGTGAATATGCAGAAATATCAGGAAGACATTCAAAGGCAGTGGAGTAACCAAAGCACAGCATGCATTTCAGTTCTCAATAGAAAGTTTGGTAGGATCTAATAAATTCTGTTTATAACACTGAAAACAAGAAAAAGCCTGATGATAGCACTCCACACAGTGTGAAAGAAGAAAGGATCCCTAGCATGCTGGGTTGTATGCTGTGATGAGCTCTGCACAGTCAAAGACATTTTGATCAGCCATGCAAACCCGCAAGTTAAGCCCGCAGCAAAGCTTGTTTACACACAGAAATTCTAAGAATCACATTTAGAATAAGAGATAACATCCTGGATGACAGTGAGGAAATAAGATGAATGTTCTGAATATGTTATTATACTGTGTCCTTGTATCGGTGTATATCAAGAGTTTGTGTAGGCAACACAGTTACATAATATATGTTAAATGGGTAAAAGCTCATGTGCTCCAAGGGAATCCTTACGAGGAAATATGGCATCGGTACCAGAGTCTGGGTGAGGAAAAGAAACTACAAGGTGTTTTTTAAATAGGGTGTGGTAACTGTGGAGGTTTTCAGTTGCAGTGTTAAAATTCAAAATTCCTAAAGCGCTGCTCTGTTAGAATCAATTGCACCAAAATTACTTCATTTTAGAAAGTAAGTTCCTTTGTTGGCATGCAATAAACTATGAACATTTCTGTCATTTTGGGCATTACATTCAACAAATGGGTACCTCACCAGTTAAAAATGGCTCAGATAATTGGCCACATTCACTAACAAGGACTTTTAACATCAGTTTTGTACGATATTCTAAGATTAGATCTTAACAGTTCGCCTCTGGAGCTGATCCTTCTAGCAAACTCCTTAAGTCTTTTGTTCTTGAATTATTAGAAGAGAAAGCGTCCTAGTTTCAGTTAAGGCACAACTGGAAGTCTTACCCTGCTGAAGGCCATGAAGATCCAACTGATTCCACTGATGTGTATATATATATATCTATATCTCACCCATACATTTTGTCCATACTGCTGTTGATGGTGTTTCTTTTGGACTAATTCTAGTACATGACTTTTGGCCTATAGTGCCATTTGCACTATGAGAAGCCCTATGAGTGGGGAAGTATCCTAAAAAGCTGCCCGTCTTCTCAGCCTGTCTATTTCTTGGTAATTTCCTGTATTGTAGCAGATCTATTCAAGATAAATATTTTTAAAAAGCCTGTGAGAGCTCCAAACACAAGCAAGTAAAAAACTTCAGCCCATGCAATGCACACAGTTTCTGATTACCAGAGTAGCAGCCCGGTAAGCACCCCGTGGGCACCCACTGGCACTGCTGATGCCCCATCTCCGAGGGGGGACTCTGATTTGCTGACTGCTTCGTGCATTTTCTTTTAATTTAGGCACCTGTCTGCTGATTTCACAGTGTCTGCCCATGAATCCTGATTTGCAGGTACATCTTCCTGATGTATCACATTGTAGTGACACGGATCCTAAAGCACTGCAGCCACAGGGTATACAAAACAGCTTTTCTGGGGCCCAGAAGTAGCTGGGCTTTAAGAGTGAAAAGGAAACACTGTTAGAAAGTAAATGTAATGAAACACCACCACATAAAAGAGTATAGGAATCAAGATAGTAGTCAACACAGTAATAAACAAAGATTAATTCCAATCAACTGCCAATATTGTAATAACAAGCTATTTGCTGTGTATATTACACAATTTGTGCAAATTGCATCAATACCAACTATTTTTCTTTGAACAGACACCTTAAATACTTCTTAAAATAGAGTGTAAGCAAACAACTGCAAGAATTACACAGTTTTAAAGGGTGAAAAAGATCCTTGTGATTTCTGCAGTTATTAATGTGTTTTTAAATTATACACATGAGAAGGTGTTCTGAAGACACAGGCTTAACCCACAAGTCCTTAGGCTGAACTAGAGAAATGTCCAGACAGCTATAATGCATTCCTTAGCAGCCTGAAGACAACTCTGCGAAAGTTTTTGAAACACTGTTTTTTGCAGTGATTCATGAGACAGCAAAACCATGTCAAGGCAAAAGACTTTCACCAAAACCAAGAATACATTATTTTGACAATACAAGAAGAAATCCTAAGGGGAAAAAAAAAAAAAAAAAAAAAAAAAAACCAACCAAAAACAAACCCAAGACAATAAAAGCAGAACACTCATAGCAGAAGTAAACTAGAATCCTGCTATTTTTAAAATCAAACGCTATCAGACAGTTTGCAACTCTCTTCATAGAGTGATTATCACCCAGAGCTGCAATATTTTTAATCAATTTATTTATATCAAACATTCAGAATATAAATTGTATATACCCTATATAAAATGCACTGATATGCATAGTGAGGCTCAAGACATATCCACTGCATGCAAAAGCAACCTTCTGTGTTTTGTTCTAGGAAAGTTTTAGAAAACATTGAAAACCCGACCATTTTACTTTTCTGCATATAAGAACAACCCATATATGCTCTTTAAGTGAAAAATGACCAAAAAGAAAAACTTGCCAAACCCAAATGATATTTAGTTATGAAAAGCTAAGTTATGAAAAGGGATAAAGGGATGAAACGGATAAAGGGATGAAAGCTGAAATGAAACACCACTTCTTGTCACTCACCTTGCAGACATCACACCGGCGCCCAAGCACATTGGCTTTACACCTGCACTGGCCTGTCCGAGAGTCACAGATCTCTGAGAAGGAGCCATTGATGTGACAGTGACAGGCTGTAGAGGAAGAAAAAGGAGCTGTTAATGTCTTTCCTGAAGCTAAATTTAACAGCCAAATTTTTACAGTGCAGTTTTTGCCACCTTGAGACCTTCAGGAAGGCAGGCCTGAGCAAAGCAGGAAGGTGTCCCTTCCATACAGTAGCAACACACTTTAACTCACCCATATTAATTTGAAAATTTGCTACAATTTCTTGCATTGAGAAATTTTGCCTCAAGTTCATAAACAACTTCTTTTATATCATGCTCTCAGATCAAAACTGGATGTTTAGGGCACATTACGGAGTACATGCCCTGAAACTTGCAATGATCATGTTGGCAATGACTGAAAAAAAATAAAGGGCACAGGCACTACAGGGTGCGTACAGAATGTGACTATGGCAGATGGGAGTGTTACTGCACCAGATACTGGTCTTGCTACCCTGGGTTCCAGTACATGACAATGTCACAGGCAGGAAGTATTGGCAGACTGAAGACCCATAATAAGGTTATCTCCAGGGGACTCACAAGAAGGGACAGTAACCTCTTCAGTACCCCTAAGAGCTCCTCCTCACAGGCAACAGCATTGAATACAGCTGAAAAAGAGATCAACCACTATTTGCTACTGTGGACCTCTGTCTCAGCAACAGCATTGCAGTTCCCAGAGAAAACATACCCAGCCTAACAATGCTCCCTCTTAAGGTTTTAAAATGGCTATGAAAAGGAACTGCTGTTTCTTGAGGAAAATAACAATGCTTTTGGCTTCAAATTCTTGCATTTCAGGGGAAAATAAATTTTGGGGAAGGTTTTTATCACCCTTTATGGTCTTCAACCATGATTCTTTTGGCATGCAGAGACTGGAAAAAAATCCCTTTAGCACTCAGTACAGAAGAGGGATGTGACTGGTGTCACAGGGACTATAACCATGCAGACACCAATTCCATCAGCATGAGCTGATTTCTGCACATCCCCTTTTTCTTCCCCAGAGGGGAATGAATCCACACCTGTTTATCAATCTACTCTGTAATCAATCCACATTTTGCTTTCCTGGAGTACCCTGACTGCATGTGCTGGGTTTCTTTCTCAACCCGACAGCTTCATTTTTAGAAACACTTGAGTCCCAACAGTGAACACATGGTGGTCACATACTTGCATGTCACAAGGTGCCATCTGAGACAAAGCAGTAACAGATTTTCTATATATAGACTATTACAACAGGAGTTTCCTCATTATTGTACTTGCTAATTTACAATTTTTAATTTTAAATTGAAAAGCTTTTTATTTTGTTTTTCTCCCCATTTCTGAGGTATTATGCAAAAGTTCCTTGGTGTTTTTTTGTTTGTTTGTTTTTTAAACAAAAGTGACATCACAGCTTGCCAGTCTGTTCATGGCATTATTTCTCCAGTGTCTGCAAAGATGTCTTGTATTCTGAAAAAGTAACAAAAATATGTTGGGCTCTCATACCAGCCATGTAACACCTTCAGAGGGTTTGATCTCTTTCTGTTTTCAATATATTTTAAAAATGTTTACATTTAATTTTTACATGTTTAATGTAAACATTTTTAAACACTTTTGCTATAATTAACATCACTTCTCTTTTCCTTTTACCCTCATTTTCCAACACTGAATCTATAATGTACCTCCTTCATCCTGTATACAGCCTTTCTTACCATAATATTCATATCAACACTTCAAACTGCACAGTGTTGAGTATCACATATATACATTTTAATATTTTACCAATTAAAATGGTCAGCAGTGAAAGATGACAAGAAAGCTCAGACTCAGCAAACTACAATTCTCAACACAAATTAACAGTATTTCACCAAATATTTTGCCAGACCTCAAAAACAAAGTCTTATTTGAACCATTTTGATTATCATAGAATCATAGAATAGTTAGGGTTGGAAAGCACCTTAACATCATCTAGTTCCAACCCCCCTGCCACAGGCAGGGACACCTCACACTAAACCATGCCACCCAAGGCTCTGTCCAACCCAGCCTTGAACACCGCCAGAGATGGAGCATTCAC
>JANRGW010054468.1:0-26713 GCA_024733675.1 Psilopsiagon aymara | reverse complement strand
AGGCTGAACAGCCCCAACTTTCTCATCCTATCTTCATACGGAAGGTGCTCCAGTCCCCTGATCATCCTCGTGGCCCTTCTCTGGACTTCTTCCAACACTTCCATGTCCTTTTTATGTTGAGAACACCAGAAATGCACACAACACTCCAAGTGAGGTCTCACAAGAGTGGAGTAGAGGGGCAGGATCACTTCCTTTGTCTTCTGGTCACACTCCTTTTGATGCAGCCCAGGATATGGTTGGCTTTCTGGGCTGCAAGTGCACACTGCCTGCTCATGTTCATTTTCTCATTGACCAACACCCCCAAGTCCTCCACAGGGCTGCTCTCAATCTCTTTTCTGCACAACCTGTAGCTGTGCCTGGGATTGCTCCAACACAGCTGTAGGACCTTGCACTTGTCATGGTTAAACTCCATCAGGTTGGCATCAGCCCATCTCACAAGCGTGTCAAGGTCCCTCTGGATGGCATTCCTTCCCTCCAGTGTATTGACTGATTCACCCAGCTTGGTGTCATCAGCAAACGTGCTGAGGGCGCACTCAATTCCACTGTCCATGTCACCAACAAAGATGTTAAACAAGATCGGTCCCAACACTGATCCCTGAGGGACACCACTCATTACTGGCCTCCAGCTGGACATTGAGCCATTGAGCACAACCCTTCGCGTGCAGCCATCCAGCCAGTTCTTTATCCACTGAGTGGTCCACTTATCAAATTGATGTTTCTCCAACTTAGAGACAAGGATGTCATGTGGGACAGTGCACAAGTCCAGGTAGATGACCCCAAATGCTCTGCCCCTGTCCACCAGTTCTGTAGCCACACCATAGAAGGCCATCAAATTGGTCAGACAGGATTTCCCCTCAGTGAAGCCATGCTGGCTGTCACCAAGCACCTTGTTGTTTTTAATGTGCCTTAGCATGCCTTCCAGGAGAATCTGCTTCAAAGATCCTCAACAAAGCCATCTAAGCTTTTATTAAGTATTATTCAGTACCATTAGCAATGATTATAAAAACGGACAACTGAGACTAGGGAGGAAATTAGAGTTGAATCTCATTGAACAGCTTTCTGTAGTAAGATATCACAGAAAGCAGGATTTTTTTCCATTCTCTAAAAACACCCACAATGCATACCATAGATTAATAATATGTATAAATAGTCCAGTGGTTTGGGTGCATCTAAGCACTCAAGAACATGTGTAAAATATTCACAGTCTAGCCCACTGTGCTTTACTCCTGTAGCATAGCTTCCCCCACAATTACCTCTCATAGCAACAATACATCAAAGCCTTGTCATTAGAATAATTCAGGCATTTTATTTTCAGAACCTGTCACAAATGTAGCCTCCTTGTATTCCCTGCAAAGAAAGGCACTTTTTTTTTTTCCTAATATAGAATATGTATCAGCAACCACAAAAGACTGATTTTCAGCTTACTTCCACCAAACAAATTGGCATTTCTAAAGTGATGATATCTCAGTTTCAAAGGTCAGGAACGTCTCTTTAACACATGTAACAATTAATAGTCATGTTTGATCAGAGCCAAAGAATAACTGGATAATTTATGCAGTTACCTTATTTTACCCAAAAAAGATGATGTCTGAAATTCACCCACACTTTGCTGAGATCTTTCTTACTTATTACTGGCATATTTGTCATATATCTGTAATCTTTTTTTACTACTAATCTATTTGACTTCACTTAATGTGTATTAATTTTCCTCTTTCACTTTCATTTAAGGGTTAGCTCTATATCTCATAGTATTTGCAGAAACTTAACAAGCAATTCACAGAGAAACACACTCCGTGGATTTGTGAGAAATGCACTGCTAATCATTTCCTTCTATTAATAGAAGGAGACCTCCGTAACTCTTTGCATCCTCATCAGTTTAGACTTTGCTAATTAAAATTAGCAAAGCCCACTACCATCATGTAGCTATCTTCTACTCATACATATACATAATCTTGAATCCAGATTCAAGTTGATTCTGAAAGTAGAGTTAAAACAGTTCAGCTTAAAAGAAAACTGTGTGCATGTAACTGTGTTTAAATTCTTCCACTTTTTCTCCCATTTTTCCTGAAGTTGCAGGGGAAGATTAAAAAGTATATATATACCTAATATATACCTATACCTAATTCCATCTTTATTCCTTGAAGATCATTTCTACTTCAGTTACTCTTCTCAGATTCAAAACATTACACGTGTGGAAAGGTTCATTTAAAAAAATTTCTAAAAAATCAAACAAACCAAAACAACCCAAATAATAATATACGCGGTATGGAAAATTACATGTATGTATTACATGAACTATGTATCTAAATAAATAACTGATAAGTGCAATGGAACACAACTGAGATTAAAAAAAAAAAAAAAAAAAAAAAAAAAAAAAGAAAAAAAAGGAGGAAAAGCAGTGAACAAAGATTTTTTTCCATATTTTTGTTTCTTCTGTGCTCATCTTTGGATTCAAGTGCAGGTATGTCTGTGACTGACACTTTTTATTTAGCATAACTGGTGACAAAAACAGCGCCACTATATAAATGTATATGCACACGTACTGCGCCTGGCTATAATGGAGTTAATATTCCTTATTGCAGTAGATGTGGTGCTGCTTATATACACATATACACACACAAAGACGGGTCTATTTTATACAATTCTTTATATCTACTGAAGAAAACAAAACAAAAACCCTTGAGACAGAGTTAATTTAAGTTGCAAATCCAAACACTTAAATAGCTGGAAATTTTTACAGTTGCTTTTAAACATACATGTGTTCAACCTGCGTACAAAACTGGGCAAAAGCTGTGTGGAGAAATGGCTTGTGAACACACAGTTAAAAATCTTAACTCAGGTGCGTGGCACAGATGTTATTTTTCTATAAGCAACTATAAATATTGCATTTTCTAGTGTCAGAGTGCAAGCTGTAAACAATCCTGCATAAAACGCTTGTACCAGCTCTCCTGAATGTTTGACCCTCTTCCTACCGGAACTGAAATACAGACTTGTACTGGCAATAATGGAAGAATTGTATTAGCTAGGGAGAGCAGCAGGTTGAAGCCAAGGGTCTCACAAGGGCCTATGGCTGGTGGCACTCTGTGCCAGACCTGAAGAATGAGGAGTGGGAGAGGAAGGAAGGACATAAACTAGCTCACCCTTTTCCCCACAATTAAGTTACACTGACCTCTCATCTCTCCTTCTACAAGGAAAAGTTTACTGGAACCATAGCCATAAATGAAGGAGTGCTTCAGAAGAAGCAAGTCTCTCACCCAGTGTTTATTTTCTTCCCTAAAACTCTGTTCTCTAACATATATCAGACTGTGCAGTTGGAAAATGTATATAATCATTCTGTAAATGTGGTGGGCTCAAGATTTTTGACATGTTCATATGCCCTTTCTATGGAGTTAGGAGAGTGTCTGTCCTACTTCATATCACTTGGTAAACAAGTAAAGGAAGAACATAATCCTAATTTACTGTGGTAAAGGATTAAATGGGGAAGTTGGGCTTGATATGTGGTATCTCCCAGCACAGTGTATATCTGCAATTATTTTGATGGTGTTATGAGCTGAAACCCTCATAACACTGAGCAATTTTGGCAACATTTTCCTGAAAAGTGAGAGAAGTAGAATTTTTTTTGACATTTTACAACTCAGATGTGTGTGTACATATATACATACACATCTTATCTTCCTAGGGGCCAGACAATTTCGGAGGCCAAATAAGTACAGTACTGTGTATGCTCACTTCATCATACTTAGTACATCACGATAACGTGGGACTGTTCAGTTAATGAATCCTGTGGCTCAGATACTTGTCACTGCAGTTGCAAAAATAAAAGGGAACTTCAGGCAAATTTTTTCAGCAATTATACAATGACTATGAATAGCAAAAGGCAATATGCTTCCTCCTGTTCATTATTATTGACAGCTGTGGGTATTTCCAAGCAACTTGCTACAACTAAAAGCAAATAGCTCCATGAGCATTGGAATTAATGGCCTAATTTCCAATAGATTTATGTCTCGTTGTTACAAGGCTAAGGGCTGATTATTTGCTGCAGAATGTTGCTATTCAGCAGGGAGTAATCCCTCAGGCAATTGCAGTGCTTTTTCCTTGCCCTGTGAAAGTTTTCTTATGGACAGAACATTTAATAACCTCTCTCATTCTCTCTCTCTCTCATGTATTCTCTGCTGTTTAATCAGATGTGAGTACACACAGTATTCCCCCCCTTAGCTATGAGGTGTCCTGATTTATTAACCTCTATTCAGCCACTTCTTTTTAACAAAACCTTCAGGAACACTTATTATCTTTGAGACCTCCTACCCTTCTGTCAAATTTGGTTGAAACTGACCTAGAAATTCAAACATCTTTGCAGGCAGACACATGCACAAAAAGACCACACTGGTCTCATTTTCTTAGGAAATCAGGCTGAAATCTAAGCCTGACATTTATTCAGATTCTGTCCTTCTGGATCTGCAGCCTGTGCTCCACTCAGAAATAGCACTTGTTGCTAATGGAAGCTGTCAATGACCCAACATTGACAAACTGCCACTGAAGTGCTCTTGATGTGATTTATTTCTGCCATCATTAACTTCACAGCCCACTAGCTGAAAGAAGGTGATGACTTCCAAGACAGACAGGAAAAGACAGGCAGAAATAGCACACAGCAGGGCAGACTCAGTGATGATGGGTAGAAACAGGTGACAGCCTGCACTCTTACTTCAGGACAGATATATCACAACAGGGGGTTTTAAAAGGAAATAGTTGTAAATGCAAATTGGAAACACAGAACAAGAAGGCCATTCACAGCATACGGACATGTTCCTGCTTTTCTGGTTGGTTCTTCCTTGATTCTTGCTTTTTCTTATCCCAGCCTGAATATTGCAAGTTTTCATTCAAAAGCCTTACCTTTTTTATAGAGTTTACAATGGAAAATGCTGAGAACAGCTCATGGAAGTGCCAAATGGCAAAAGCCTACTAAGAAACAGAAGTGCCATGTTATCATGGCCTTTCATGACATAAATAACTGTAGCCAGATGTTAGTTATCAGGCTTCCCCAGCCCCCTTACAAAGGTGTCATTTTCAGGGTTACAGGGGACTAGGATCATGGAGATAAAGCAAATGCTGATTCATCACAACATCCAAACAACTAGTAGAGGTACCCTGGCACACTAACTGCTTGTGAAAGCTGTTTCATCCATGTGAAATCCCAAGGGACCAAAGGTGGATAGACACAGTGATGACATTCCCTGTCTATGGACTCTCACCTGCTGTGGAAGTGGATTCCTGGGAGCTTAGCACTAACACTCACACTAGCCTTCTGTTTCATTTAAATTTTTCATGCAGAATAACAGGATATAAGAACAGGGGAGAACTTTCTCACTACTAACATGTCACTCAGACCCATCATAGCCAAAGACATAATTTTTGTCTTTTTGTATAGGTATTAACAACTGTAGGAAATACATATTGAGCTTTTCTATGTATTTGACAAAAAATGATCTCTTTTGTCATTAAAAGCTAGCTTGTTCTACTTGCTAAATAAAGACTGCAATTGGAAACTAAAAGCAACAAAAATGTAAAATATTCTTCTTAAAAATAACTGAAATCAACAAATAACTTATTGGGAGAACTGTATTTTCACTGCATATTAACTTCTCTAAAAGAGACAGCAGTAATTTATTGCATATTTGATTCACCATGCTCTAAACATTCAAATGGCAACAAAGTAATTATAAAAAATGTCAAGAGAGTGACAGAGAAGCTAGAGGAATAATTTTTAAAAAAGACTTCTCAGCAAATGCCAGTTGGAAGCTTTGTACTTTACCATAAAGAAAAAATAGAACAAGCACTAGAAATATACAAACACAGGGACATAATATCAGAGGAAGATGCACAGGAAGTAATAAAAAGGTAGGACAGTTCCATGTGATCAATAGTTTTGATTCAGATCTCATATGGCTAAAAGCATGGTGCTTGCTTACCTTTCACAGCGTGGTCCCACATACCCAGCTGGGCATTCATCACATATTAATCCACGACTTCGGTCAAAATGGCATGTCGGGCTAAAGCTGTGTTGTTGATATTGGGTAAGAAGAGGGACAAAGAGGAAGCATAAAGAAAAGATGGTTAGCAGCATAGCTCTCTTCCTACTTCAGAGATCATTAATTTGCAAAACAGTGCCCAGGCAAAATGATTCTGGTCTAGGGCATGTGGTTTAAGTTTGACTCCAGCAAATTGAATTTGGAATGACTCTGCTATTTCTGTGACACTGAATATAGAGTAACGGATGGCAGCATCCCAATAGCCTGTTATTATGGGACTTGAGCCTTCCACCACGTGCTCTGGATACCATTAAAAAGGCAGGAATGTACAGCTGTTTGTTTGTGCCCCTGAGGGCCTGGCAAAACAAGCTATGCCATAATGCAGCCTCTATATAAATCTTTCTGAAGGACAACTGATTTGAAAGCTCAGTTAACTTTGTGTATAATCAGCTGTGAAACAAGCCAGTGAACAAGAAAGGGTAGAGGTGAAAAGGGAAATATCTGGTGGCGCTTCCCAGGGAGTGCATTTGAGTAAATCGAGTGCCATCGACCTCAAGCAACACGCCAGACAGGAATGCTGAAGTTTAAGAATAGCTTGCAATGTAGTAAGGTTTACCTCTTTGCTATGCTCTACTTATTTTTAGCTGTTGGTGGGGTTTAACTTAAATATAAATAAGGATACCATAGGCATTTACAAACTCCACCTCTCAACATCTATGTTTACCTCTGAACTGTTTAGCACTTTGCATTCCATGTTCTTTTTCCCTTAACACACTTTTCTGAGGAAATCTTCTGACATTCTAAAAGATACCTCACAGACTGAGAAGAGGCAACCAGTTCTTCAGTCATTCTGGAATGATTTTTACAGACAAGAGACATATGAGCACCTTTATAGGGTCTCACCAAATAGTGGTAATCAATTCGTTCAACCAAATAGAGAAAAGAGAAGGAAAGAAAAAAAGAAAAAAGGAAGGGAAAGGGAAAGGGAAAAGAATCAGTGCAGGTACATAGTGAGGTGACTATTCACCATAGGAAAACAAAGTACCTGTCTGAAAAGATGACACGACACTTACTTTTTGTAACCCAGGAAAACAGAGAAGTTGAGAAGGAATATAGCTGCTCTAACAAAGCTCAGAAGGAAGACACATTAGAGGTAAGAGTTCAGGCTACAGTAATAACAAATTGACATAACCTGAGAATGGATAAACTAAAGCAGGATATAGGATGAAAGTTATTGGAAAAGAGGAGGCACAGGGAAGACAGAAAAACCTTACTAGTATCATGTAAAGTGATTACCTGCTGGTGACTGAACTCCACTTTTCAAGAGTCATAGTTCTTATGATCTGACATCAGTTACTCTTTATTCTCTTTATTATAGATTATTCCCACTTAAAAATAGCCTGCCTGTCATGGTGCAAGTTATCCCATAGACATGAGATCAGTAGGAAAAATGTAGGAAGGTCAGGTCCAGTAAACTTAGATATTAGGATTGTCCTCTATCCCATAAGGATTATGATTATGCTATTTTGCAATGTCATTCAATTAAGAATAGATTCACAAATGCATGAAAAGACAGTTGAAGAAATAATAATTGTTCATTATATTTTTAAATGGCAATGAAAGCAATTTTCGACTGAGGCATACATTATCATTAATCTGATCAGCAGCACCTGACTTCAAGTAAAATCCTGGTTGTCACTTTCAACCTCTCTTTCTAGACCTACGTAGGAAACTGTGGAGATGTTATCACAGCTCATAATAGCATTGCACTAGATAGACTGTACCATAGTTCAATCAAGAGCTCTGAATTCAACTGCATAAATTTTAAAGATAATAATAATAAAATAGTTAATATTACTAGGAAATAATAATGAACAGCAGAATTTCCATGTTTTAAGGATCATGCTCAGACATAGCATCTTTTGATTCTTTCTCTGACTTAACAGTCAGTCCACATCTCAACACTAGACATTAATACATTGAGAAATTTCCATCTACATATAATAAAGGTTATATGTCATAACAGGGTGAGGAGAATTTATCTTCCCAAATATTTAGAATCTCATTACTCACTAGAGATAAATACTAACGAACAGCATCTATTGATCTGCCAAAGCAAGCTTCAAAAAATCTTAATCTCTCGATTCATAATCACTCTTTTCAGTTTTTACTGAAGGTAACAATATAATGTCACAACATTAACACCAGTCAGACATGGGACAAGTATGAAAACACAATAATGGTATAACTGCGATATGTCTATGTTGGGAGACAGGGCTTCCTGAAGGCTTACAACTCCATTATAAAAGCCATCTCTCGGGAATAAATTTGTGATTTTATTTAATTTTCAAACAAAACCAACAAAAATCCGAGACCATCCTGAATTCCCAGTTCACATGCTACGAGTTTACTTGTGACCTTCCAAGGCTGAGTGAGAGATCTAGCTCCCATTTCCAGTGGGAAAACATCCCTGTCAGGGACTTCATTATCCATATTAAATTTATTGCCACTTCAGGAGAAAAGCAGTAATTATCCCAGACATCTACATTTGGTAGAGAGTATTATATAGTATATAATTTCTATGGGGAAAAAGAAAAAATCTGTATGTTTGAAATTCCTCAAAGACTAAGAATGTTAGAATAGTTTGTAAGAGTTAATGAGAAGAGGTAAGATAAAGAATCGCATTACATATGCCATTTGTAATACGGATATTGATCTAATTTGAATTATATAAGTGAAAATATGGAGATAAATGCAAAATGAGGAAAATATATCCCAGGATCCAGAAAACAAGCTTAGACAACTTAATTGTAGTTTCCTGATTTTTCCAAGCATTCTTTCTGACATATGGCAAGGCACTTATCACTGTTGTGCTTCAGAAGAAGTTTTCTGATTGGCTTCAATGACTGCATATGGAAACTGCTGTCATTAGGAAACAGGAGAGGGAATGAGCAGCAGCTATATCAGCTTAAATTAACTACAGAATGCCACCATTACCACTACATTTCTAAAGTGGATAGAATAGTTCTCCATCTTATGGGGCACTGCAAGGCAAAAGACTCAGGTGCTGTGAAAACAGTGATGGCAACCGTTATAAGCATCATAAAGAAATTACACTCCTGTAAAAGACAAAACAAATTTCTTAACAGAAATACATCTCAGAGGTCCATTACAAAGACAATATGCTCCATGTACCAGGAGCCTAGTATTAAGCTTGATAACTAGAGATGTCTTTTCACACCATGTCCGGAATTATATAGTAAAGGAATTTAAATCCATAGACAGCTATTAATAATCATTTGTACATAAATCAGTCACCTGTTAGGTTATTAAGCAGTAACATGACATATACTACATCTGTATTGCATAGCTATATTTTTCAAGAAAACTAAATATTAAAAAGAGGACTCTCCTGTTTAATTTCAAAAAAAGGAAAGTGAATCAGACAAAACTCTAATAAATATGTAATAGAGATCTCCAGGCATTTTGCCAATAAAAACCTAAATTCAGTCTATTTGATTTGTTTGTTACACATCTGAATGAGAAATAAATGTGACAGTGTTTTTCCAGTTTTGTCTGTACAGTGTTCTCAAATAAGAGAAAGTTAATTAATTAACTGTGCAAGGAAGTTCTAAGTATGTGAAAGCAATGAGGACAAGCAGAGGAAACGTGCCTGAGCAGCAGATATAATAAACCCATGTATATCTAATAAAAACAACGGGAGAGCTGTGCTAACAGGAAGGCAGGCTCACATACCACAATCCCCTGGAATTTCTGCTGATAAACAGATGATTTTTGCCCAGATCAGTGCAATTTTAAAATGATGCTGCCACTATTCACTGTCTAGGCAGCAGCATTAGCCTGAACTACTTAAAAGCAGAATCTGGTTCACCTGTGCCTTATTGCTGGCACGCTGCCACTCAGATTATGCTCTCTTCTTTACTTGCATCTTTCAGAGCTCACTCTCTGAGCCAGTGGTAGCCATGCATTTTGCCATGTAAACCCTAAGAAATGCTTTTTATACTCTTAAATAGTAAAGTACATTTTATAGATAAAATCTGACTTCTGTTTCGAGAAAAATGGGGCAAAATAGAAGACGCAAGGCTAAAGAGAGAGAAAAAAAATTACAGTGCCTTTGTCAGCTCCTGTAGCCACGTGAGCTTAAAGCTTTAAAGCTGTGTGAAGAGCTTGGAATAAGGCAGCCTCTGTGAGTAGATTAGTCTTTCAGTACAATCCTACAATCCTTCTGAAATGCCTATATGGACTAATAATTCTTTTCAGAAGGAAGCCACATCCAATTTGTGCTGGAATTTGGGCAAGCATTATTTATCACTGCAAACGTGCCAGACACATACTGAACAGTTCCTGATCTTCCTGAGCTATTATTGCATGTGTTGCACTGCAACACCTCTTCTATGTAATCTGGAAATGTGCTACTTGCATCAGGGCTCCTGTTCTCTAAAGCCATGCTGGATGTCACAAACCAAATGAACTAATTTGAACTGCTATTCGTAAATTCCATTATTTTTATATGAACAAGAAAAGATAACCAGATGAGATTCAGAACAATTTCTTCATCATGTTGAATGATCTTAATATTGTTATTTTCCTCATACTGAGACAAAGCCAATGAAAAAACACTCAAGCGATTAACTCTATTAAATTATGGGTAGCAAGTAGCATATAAAAGCTTTTATAATGAAGGAAACATTTGTTCTTGGAGTTTTGATTAATTTTTCACTATTCTTTTTATTTAATAAAACAAATTTATAGTGATTTTTCCAAAATATGCTGACAAAATATGTTCAGTTGCAAGACTTAAGGCTTAATTCAGACTCCAAATGAATCAAATGAATGTTGGCCAGAAAAAAAGTAAAATTAAAGCAGAAGAAATCACTATTTTATTTGACCAACATGAACTGATCTTAAATTCAATTATTACAAAAAATCTGACATGTCAAATTTGTAAACTTAGCTTTAAAACTAGAAGACTCTTAAGGAGAACAGAAAAACAAACACTAGTTTTTGATTCAAAGAGCAGTCATCCAAACTCTGTGTTGTTCTTTCTAGCCTAGTCTCACCCAGTCTTTTCCTTGACCTTTGCCTCTCTGTGAAGCTAAGGGCTCTTTACAGTTATGTAAGAACCAAGAAGTTTATATTGCAGAATATATTATTGAATTAAACAGAAAAACAATCTTAAGTGCACATGCAGAAGTATAAATTAAAAAGATATGGAACTTCAAAAGTAAAAAAGTATAATACACAATAAATATGCATCTTACTTGTTGGAAGGTATATTTAGGGGGCAAGCACACAACAGACAATCTTCAGCTGTCCCTTTAGTAGGATCACCATAGAAGCCAGGAAGACATCTATCACAATATGAACCACCTGTGTTGTGTTTGCAGTCCTAAACAGAAAACAAAAAGCACAAATTCACAATTAGAAAACTTACATATGGAAAATCCTTAAAGGTCATTCACCTACCCATCCTCTCAAGAGGACTGTAAGAGGTCTGCAACATTTTAACCTTCTCCTGCTGTTTGAGAAAGTTTTAGAGATTAACTTCCACAATGAATACTTCAGGTATTTTGTAGGGTTTTGGATAATTGTCCTTTACGTAAAACAAAAAAGAATATTTAACTGCAGACCTTTATCTTTTCCACCATACAACAGCTGCACTATTGCTTTAGCTAGCTTAAAATAAACCAGCCTTCAGAGAAGCACAAAACTGGTTTAGTATTGCAATCTTACAAGAGGCCATATTTGTGACAGTTTTCAGATGTTTCTCTCAGAAATATAGCCCAGACTATGTAATTTATTAAAAAAAAAGATTATTACATTTCACATTTAAGTGCTTTAGCTCATTTTACAAGATATAAGGCTAGCAGTATACTAAAAGTACTTGTGAACACAGCAAAGCCTGAATTACCTAATACATGTTTCTAGAATAGCATCCACACTCTATGTTATGAGTGGAGACAAGGATGAGAATACTGTGTATAGGGCCCTATCCAACAATTTGTGTTCCTCTATGTGACTAGCTTTCATAATACAAGAGACAGTTTATCTGAGCATATGAAATATCCAACATAAAACTGGCAGCACTAGAGCTGCATATTTGTATACAACCTTTGGCTAATCTCAAATTAAATGATCTTTTGGAAGAATGGAAATTGGTCCTCTGAGAATAGGTTTCCCATGGTAATATGTAAGAACCAAGCTTTAAAGACTAATTTTCCCTTCTACTCTTCTTTCCCCCTTGCTATATAAGATCTAGAAATTCTAACTAATTTGGCAGGATCCACAATAGGCTCAGCAAATGGTTTTCTGGCTTAAACTCTTCATTTTTACCACATTTTGGCACATTGTGGTATTCTTTTCACTGTTATTTGCCACAAGATACCCACGTGTAGCCCTTTTACAGTGTAAAAACAGCAAAAGCAGGAGAAATTATTTTGGCTCTTAAATGCTAATTTGATGTGTTTGGGTATATATTGAAAACGCATATGACAACTTGAAAAGGCCACAATGTAAGCCAGGAGGGAGATTTTATTTAATGGGGTGCATTCTGACCCGATTTAGACAATGGGCCAGATGAAACCTAGAATCTTTTTCACCCAAGTGCTGCATAAGAATTCTTGAGGGTTCTGTGGATTTCTGTTTTGTTTGTTTTGTGGCTTTGGGTTTTTTGTTTGTTTGTTTGCTTGGTTTTTTTAAGGTGTAGATATTTCCAAAATTATATTTTAACTTCAAATATTTTTAAGAACACTTCAAAATTGTTTTCCTATTTTAATAAGTCATGCATATGGTATGGACTAATGTTTAACAGACTTACAGACTAAGAGACATAATGTATTCTTATTAATGATAAAGAAAATTGCACTGTTCTAAGGAACACTGAGTTCTTCCTCATGACTTTCCAGGACTGCAATGATTTGTGTAACATTTTTTTGCCTTCTGCTTTGCATAGCCAGTACTATACATTTGGGCAGCTAAAGAAACACCTGAACATGGTCTAGCATGTGGTGTCCCTGTCCATGGCAGGGGAGTTCGAACTAGATGATCTTAAGGGCCTTTCCAACATTAACTATTCTATCATTCTATGAATACCCTTCTCAGTCAAAAAAAGCACCTGTCTCCAGAAATGCTGTTTGCTGGTTTTAAGGGTGCATACCTGTTGCTTTTGTATACAATCAGCATAACTGTGAAATGAAAGCATTAGTCACAATATAATATTTTCGCCTATTTGGTGGATTGTGATCTAATAACAACTATTGAGAATAAGTCAAATAAAATTATGGCTCTAGAACCATCAGCTGGGTTAAATTCTGCTTCATTAGGTCATGTAAGTTCGTTTGACTTTACTTCAAGTGCTGTCAGTCAAAAAGCATCTACCAGTCATACTGAAAAAGTAGCTGGGAACACAAAGATACGCTTTTGAAAGATGTAACAAAAATAATTTAAGTGGTTCAAAAGAAAAATCCTTCGCAATTCAAACTTTTTAAGGCATCGTGTCAAATTATTTGTACTTTTTCTGAAAAATAATGGATTCTTCTTTTGTGTGAAGTTTAGCTTTAAATAACCACAGACGCATCTTAATGTGTTTGAAGAATATGAACAGCTTATATGTCAAGGTTGTTATTAAAGTAAGAGGAGCTAACACAGTATTTTAAAACCATGCATCTCTTACAGAGTGGTATTTGCAGCTTCTGCTTTTTTTTAAAGTAAAAAACCCAAACCCTTCAATTTTGTAGAAAAATAATTTATGTTACAAAGAGCTGACCTTCTCTTTGATGAATTATTTTCTGAAACTCTAACATCAGTCATTTCCAGGTGCTGTGTCTAATTCTCCTCAATCCAGATCTCTGCATCAGCTTACTTACTCACCATGAATTAATAAATTTAAAAACAAAAAAGAGCCCCAAATGTATCAAAATCTGAGCACGTGTTGCACTGCGTATATGTTAACTTTAGCTGAGAAATTATGATCTTATATGGTCCTATACTTTTCCCCCTGAGTCAGGCTGGATTTTGCAGGACAAAGAGCAAGGATTATTTAGTACGTACATGTGACATAATTTGCCTGTTCTGTTCAGTGGTGCATTAAATTTTGTACTAATTTGCCAAATTTACAGATCACTGTAATTACTGAAGTAGATGAGTTATTAGCCTTTATAAAGACATTATCGGTACTCGTGAAAAAATTGTGCTTTCTTTACATCAACTGGTTGAATTTAATTTTTAAAATTGACAAATATACAGCAATAGTTTTGAGCATTATCTAGTTTCAGCAATGCCTAATTATACTCTGTTTCCTAAAAACATGCTTAAGCCTATGAAGTCTTAATTTCATGTCTGTAGGATCAATTCTTTTTTGTGTCATAAGTCTGGGTATAAAGATGATCACAATCAACTGTCCCTAACATGCTCAGTACATTATACAGGCTTTCTTTTTATTTCTTTCTAAATACATTTTGTTCCAACACCACGATCAAGTGGTTTTGGTATAATCAATACCTTGTTCCACAGATTCACAGGCTTTGTGGCCAGGAACAACATGCCTTCAAGTTACAGATACTGGATCTCAAACTATTTTGAATTCATCAATTTTCTGGACCTCTTTTATTTCCAAACACCATAAAACTTCACTTAGACAACCTCTGAGGAAGTAAGAATGTGAAATTTATTTTTGTCCAGAATTTTATTCACTACTCAAATATTATTGCTCAAAGACTTTACTGCTGATGTCCCAAAGTGTGTTTTCCACCATTTTCTACTGAGTCAGCTCTCTCCTCCTGGAAGAAACAAATTAACATCTTTATGTCCTGTATCAAGGAACCCTAAATTCACACTGAAAACAACTCCTGCTTAGCTGCATATGTAACTGAGTGTATATGAATATGTAAAGGAACAGACTGAATAGAAGACTAGTGATTAAAATAAAACTTTAAGCAGGGAGTATGACTGAGTATGAGACCAAGATATTACCTTTGGCACATTGCTGCCCTTTCTCAGGGTATCTGTCATGGAGACAAGCAGGGAAGCTACTCATTTAAGACAACTAAAGAAAGCAAAGGATAAGCCTAGATGCCTATTTTAGTACACTCCCCAGCCAGACAATTGTATTACATCTTTGGAAGCATGAATATGTTCTTCTGGCATTTTCAATCTACCATAATGTCAAGATTACACGAACAGTTCCCTTTTCTGGTGCTACAAGTGCAATCAAGATGTTGCAGAGGCTTCCCATGGTTTTTAACTGTGATATAACCTATACTGCATTTAACTTAGGATCATCTTTTTACTGTGTATATGTGCATGGTGTATATGACGAGGGGTGGAGACATTTTGTCGATTCTGTGATTGACAATGTCTAAAGCACATGTCCACTAGCTCTGACACTGGCCTCAATCTGCATGGTATATGCTGTTTATACACAAAATAATACAATAAAAGAATAGATGCCACTGGGGACTGCCCACTTAGCAATTTCAGCATATCTTAGGGGAGAAAATCTGCTTTCTCTGGGCTTAGTTATAGGAACATAGTATCCTGCAATGATTTAAACACCCTGAAATGTGTTTGCTTCTTACAAAGTTTAGATTAACCCAGCCTCTTAAAGCTACTGTAAAAAAGTGTGTAACACTACAAAAGAGTATTTCTGAATGTTAGAATCTGCCCTATGTACCAAAGCAGTTATGTGTATCACAATGGTAATGAGAATAATGTAGCATGGAACTCTCTATATGATTTCTGTGGGGATCAAAGGCCTTGCAGGTTACTGCAAGATATGCAGTAAAATGAGCTTTTTATAGAGGCTTATGTCGAAGCAGATGATTTGAGCTTTCATCATGAGTCAAAAACATATTTCAGCTGCTTTTCAACTACATTTCAAAGCTAAGGAAGAGCAAAAAGAAGTATCATATCAGTAAATTAGGTGCCTAAATTGTCTGTTGTATTACTGCAAAAACACTATGAATAATAACAAGGAGGCCAAAAGGCTGTGTAAACCTCAACAGAAAGGCCTTTGATGTGAAACATTTCTCTTTTTCAGCATTCAGACTTCTCTCTCTCTTTTACTTCAAAAGACTTATGATCCAAAGTGAATAGCAGCATTTAATAGCCTGCATAGATACTAACTGATCTAACTTCACTTACAGTGTTTTCAAAGAAAGCTGCAAGAAAATCCAGAACTGATTTTAAGCTCCCTGAATGCCTCTTCTTTATACCATGTTCTAGTATAAGCTCAGACAGAGCTCATAAAAATACAGAATGCTTAATAGCGCACATAGATTAAAGTACATTTTCAACTGGCTATTTTCCTCTCCCTCGTCAGTGCTGTTACCTTTACACCAGCAGCCTTGAAACAACATAAGGGGGAGCTCTACTGTGTCGGTCAGTAGTTCACATCAGCTGAAAAGCGCAAACCCACTACAGTATGCAACTATCTGGCCTTTTCTCATATCCAGGCTGGTGCTACAGCAAAAAATGAAGGGACACTTGTGAAAGGGCTAAAACTGGAAGACAGAGAACCAAGTAACTGCAGACTTCACATCTAGCTATGCACCCCTAAGCAAAATAGTCAACTGTTCTGATATACCTTAAGCAGGATTCTCCCTTCCCTTTCTTTCCTGTAATTGATTTTATCCCACTCTGATGTTATAGACATCATAGTTAGAGGCTATGGTCATTAATGCAATAAATTTTATTTTTGTTGAGAAACACAAATCCATATTACCCTATTGATAAACATTTTCACTGCATATAAGAGAAAGATTCAAAACATGACTGTCATGTCAAACATATTTTTCATCCTAGGCAGTTCTTTAAGCCTTACAATATAATTAAATTTAGAATCATTTTAAGCTTCTATTCATGAAAAAGCAATTTGAAAAAATCACTGATCCACACATTAAGGATATCTTGCTTTGCACTGCATTGCAAATTAAACATTTTCTATGGGCAAAACAGGAAGAGTGATAATTCTAAGTGCCAAATTATATTGAAAAAAGCCTGCATTTTAATTTTGGATTTTTCCCATCAGCTTTTTCTTAAGAAAACAAGAGGGAACATTTAGAAATGTGCACAATACAGAATCTACTTGAAAATCTGCAGGGAAATGAGAGAATGATATCCCATTAAATTGGGACTGGCTTAAATTCTATTTCTGCAAGACTAATGTAATGAGACATGTTGTTTCAAGCTTCATGCCATGTCAGACAATATAAAACTAAAAATGCCCTTCAGTTAATCAGAGAAGTCTACTCAGCATAGTTTACCCATTCCAAAAGGCTATTGAATAGGCTGGAAATAGTGGTGGGCTGATAGGCTTGCTATGGATAGTCACAGATTTAATTGCTGAATTAGTAGGTAACTACATAAAATCTCCATAGCTTACAAAAAAACACAAAAAACCAAAACCAAACCCAAATCATATGCTTTTATTATTTTTTAAAGTACAATTTATTGTTTCTTCAAGGTTTAATAGTAATTTAGGTGAAGGAAGCCATCAGCAGTATCTTCTTGTCATATTCAAACACAATTTACAAAGTTACCTGCTACATGCTATAAATTGAATATGCTGCAGGAGACGTATGGGAAGGGGAGATAAATATTGCATGGAAGAATATTGAAATATTTGCTGCTTTCTGCATGCCACACCGTATTAATCCTATTGATCCTATTTCAAAACATAAATACTACATGAATAAAAAATTCTTTTTGTTTAACTGTAGAAGCTACCATGTCTTTGTATGAGGGGACCCTTAACTTCAGCAACAGTTCAACATGAAGATCTTGTCTGTTAACAGCTGGCTTTTTTAGTTCTTGAGTATTTCAGGTCTCAGAGGTCATTAATTCAATTGCACAGATGTACTGAATTGATGCTGACCACGTTCATTCAGTTTCCTGAAGTGACACTTACCAGGCACTCTCCAGTGATGTCGTCACATGATTCTGCATGACCAAAGCATGTACATGGTTCACAGACTCCACCAAAAATTGTGCCATTCACACGCCTATGTCGAGGCCAGCAAGACTGCAAGATGGATAAAAAATGAAACTTTTACTTGAACAAAGAAATTAATGGGATTTAAATTGTTTTTTTATTTGATACTTGCACAAACAAAAACATACTTGTCAAATTAATAAAAAAATTAATACCAGCATTTCTCTAGAAAGTTGTTCTTCCTGGTGCTATGGCTTTGCACTGACCTTAGCCTTATTGGCAGGTGTGAGATTAAATGAATCCTTGAACATTTTTCTGAAATGGTAAAATAAAGCAGAGAAATGAAGAACAGAAATATGACAGCATCAAAGCAAGAGCTACAGATTGAAAAATAGCCACAAGGCAAAATGCTGAAGGAGTGAAAAAGAGAGAAGAAAACCCCAAAACAACAAAAACATTCTCAGAAGTTCAGCTGCAAAGAGCAATAAAAATACCATTTAGTCTTTCTTGTTTGGAGCCTAACAAAAGACTACTCTGAATTAAAGCACAGGCTAAAATCAAAGCCAAAGCCATCCTTTTATTTACAAATTGTGCTCCTTAAATATAAAGTATAGTCATTTCCCTTTAAGAAAGTGCTGTGATTTTTAATTTTTTTCAATGTTAGATTCAGACTGATATCAAATGCATGGACAGTTTCTTCTTAGGAAAGGTGACATCGTACAACTGTGATTCATCAGTAAAAATTCATTTTTCCGTTTCTTCATAACAAGTTGTCAAGCAGCAGTCTTTCTTACTATATATCTCACAAATGGCTTTATAGTTTTTTGGAAATCATCTTTCTTCAATAAGAATGCTCATTTGATCCAAGGATTTTGCATAATATAAAAATGTTCATGACAGAGTGTTGACCTTCAAAAGCACCTGGCTAATACAAAAAGAAAGTTCTGAGGTGATAGACTACTAAAAGTACCATTTAATAAAGAAACCCCCTTCACATACACTTGCAGTGATTCTCCTTTACAAAAAGGAAGATGATGTCCCTTTTTGTCTTACTCCTGCAAAATGTGAAAATAATTTGAAGATGAATTTAAATGACTCTTTAAAAAAAAAAAACAAAAACAAAAAAAACATTCCAAAAACCTGAGACATTAGCCTTACTTTTTCCTTTTTTTTCATTCTTGGTTAGACAGTCCTAACAAACCCTATAAATACTAAAAATTCAGAGTTATAAAATCCAAAAAAGAAAAATGGGATAAAAGAAATTGCCTTTCCCTCCACTCCTGGTAACATGAGATACAATTGCCTAACCTTTTTCTGTATAAATCTATAAATGTTTCCCCCCCTTTTGGTGACTGTGAAAAGAATGATCTCATGCACAGGATCCTGTACAAAGGCTCCATAAGTCACTAATTCTAAGGGGTTAGACATAAAATATCAACTGCAAGGCTTAGAACTAAACTAAAATAAAAGATTATAGATTGGGATATTAGCAAAAGAAATGATGTAACATTCAGAGTTGGGAAAGTTCTTGACCATCAGAGTGATGTAAGTCAAAAGCAACACACAGAGGAAATAAAAGCATAGATATAAAGGGAACAAATCTGGTGAGGAAGAGTAATTAGATATGAGGATGTTGACAAATAAAGGCCAGAAGATTCACATGAGTAGAGCAATCTAACTATCACAGATCTGTCCAATTGGTATTTGAAATTTAAAATTTGATCTGCCTGATCTATGCTCATGAAATTCTGTGCTTATTTCTCATATATAATAGCAAAACTGTAACAATTTAATTTGACTAGAATCTTGTAGAAAATGAATTCCAAGCTTGTGTAATGGAACAATCTCACAAGAGACAGTATATTTTAAATGAGATTGGTTGTCTTCAGAAGATTGATTGTGCCAAAACATTCATAGCAAGAAAATAAGTAAATAATGGCTTCTTTTAGTGCTGCAGCATCTATGCTAGGTACCTCAACATCATTATGCAGGAAACACACATGCACATTAACTTAAATGAAGAAGAGAAAATGAAACTGAAAACCTCCGCAAAATCAATAAAAATGAAACTCTGCTAAGGTGAAACCAGAAGCAGTGAAGTATTAGACAAGGCCAAAAGTATTCAGAAGACACAAATATAACAATATAGTATTCTAAAGAAATCCACATTTTCAATTTATTTTTTCCATGCTTTCTCAACTGCTAGTTTGTCTGGAAATCTAAAACTTCACTGTCTTTTTGTTGGGTTGTTTTGTTTTTTTTTTTTTTCTTGCTTGTCTCTATTACTCAGAACACCAAAATATTTCCCTATTTTTTTCTATCATCTGTAACTGTTCAATGCATACCAATGCTACGAGACTCCTCAGAAATTAATTTAGTGAATAAAGGCATGGAAACTAAAACTTTTAACTCTATCATTGGTGTTGTAAGATAGGTCAGCTTTGTCAAATGGCCTATACACAGCTGTTCACAATACTGTGAAATTCAGTGAGGGGAAGCAGGAAAAGTGTGCTCATTAAGAAGTCCATCACATTTTCTTTGCCTTCAGTCTTGGGAGCAAGACCAATGTACAGGTAAGGACTACAATATGGTGTCACAGTTAGCACTTAGCTGCAGCAGCAATCAAAGAATGTCTGTTACCACTAATGTGTACAGAGACTTCAAATTTGCACCTATCTATAGATGTACTTTCTATTGTGGAAAATGATCTTAACTATATATCAAATTTCAGGGACTATTTTGAATTGGAGAAAAGATTTAGCCTTGAAGGATACAATGTTGGATGGAGAATTTCGGTAACACCAAGATAGGAATTCTACCCAAGTCCTTCAGCTTCTACAACAAAAATAGATACTGAAACATCTGCTATTAGGGCCTTTCCAACTGCTGTCTAGGAAATCACACGAAAATATGAATTGAGAGAAAAAATGGACAAGTGAAATAAAGTGTGAAGCACAATGACACATCATCAAGCTTTTTAATTCAGGTAATTGAACAGACAGACAGTGGTCAGACTTCAAATTTTTTTCTCAGTGAAGGTAGACAATGTTCTTCTCCAGTTTCTTGTCTGTCTGTACCAGTTTGGAAGTGATAGGAATATCCATTAATTCCTTCAGGCCTTCTTTCTACATTAGCTTGTCTAGCTCCAGCAACAAGAAACCACACTTGGCATGAAAGTAGACTCTAAAGCAATAAATATCACATACAAGCATGGAAAAAAATAAAGAAAAAGAGAGTTGACAAGCAAATGCCTAGAGTGCCTGTGTAAATGGCATACTGTTTGTAGTTTTGTGAAGCAGAGCATCTTGGTGTTTGAAACTATTTCCTTAAAGGCAAAGCTTTTGAAAAATTTTTTGTTGGCTTCTATTTACCTCAAGCTGTGCCCATGTGAGCTAGTTAATCATATGTATACTTGTATGAACACATTCTGTGTGAACTAATGGATTTGTTATGAAAGTGGGTATTTTCTGAGCATGTGTGTATGTTATTATCTGTAACAGAACCAAAGTGAAACAATCCTCACAAGAACACACACACAATCCTCAAAGCCTTTAAGGCAAATGGCAAAGCCCTAAGACAACAAAAGATGAAACCCAATGACATTAACTCAGACAATTTGATCTGGCTTTATTGTGCACAGGTCAGATAACTGGCATTTTTCTTCTAATTGTGATAATTTCATGCAAATGTAATATCAATCAGCTGAAGAGTACAAATGTGTTTTCTATTTATGAGAAATGTCTTTTCATAACTTAGAAATCACCAGAGAAAAGATCACTTCAGATTACAAATATTATCAAATACAGTGAACCACCACCTAGAAATAAAGGTAACTAAACAAGCCATACCAAATTTGTAAAAGGAATTGACAGCTCTTTTACTATTTTCTACCAACACAGGGACAATGGTTGCTTACAACCATCACAATGCCAGGACAATTGATCTAGACTCCATCGTGATACTCACCTCACATGAGGTACCATCATACCCTGGGGGACAGTCACATAACTCCACTGCAGATGCCACCTTTCTCCCAGCTGAAGTGTGGTCAGCAGCTTCAATGCTAACGCTTCTTAGCCTGGATGTAACAGAAATTAAACAGTTAAAATAGCAAATCAGATGGAAGCAGCTGTGCTGCTGAGTGCAGCAAACAGAATATTTACTGTGACATTTAGTGGGTTGTTTCTGTTTTCCTATTTCAAAAATAAGATGATTCTAATATTCATCTATTTCTTCCTAAACTACACATCTGTAGGCTTGTTACTATTTTTGTCAGTCATGTGAAGGAGACTGGTCAGAAATACATTGATAAAAACAGATTTAAAAAGTCTCACAGCACTGTACCAGTAGATAGAAGGCTATTCCTGGCCTGCAAGCCACATGAGCCAACTTGCATTGCAGCCATATATATAGCAAATTTGACCCCAAGCAGTGTCTTCAAAATTTATAAACCATTACTTGAGCTTTCTAAAATATTACATTACAAGATTTTTGTTATAGGCTATTTTTATTCTGGAGATCTGACCTCAGGAAAGGATTTCAGGTCTGTTCAGGAGGATCTAAGTATTTTGTGTATGAAAGAAAAAGGTATGTACGATAAAGAAAACTGAGATCCTTTACCATATACCCAGGTTTCCCCAATGACAGAGAAGACAGAGTTGAAGAATTTTCTGTTCCATCCACAATCGCCCTTAAAAAGTAAATGCTAGACACTGGCTAAACAGCTCCTGTTCAGCCAAACACTGAACATGATTTTTATTTTGAAAAAAATACAAGTATGATGAGAAAGACAACAAAACGTATTTTGATAATCTTATGGGTAATATGTGAAACAGATGTAGTTCACCTCAATAGTTTCCATTTGGGGAAATAAATTGGGATCTGAGGATTTAATTCTCATAAGAACTCAGAAAGAACAGTAAGGCAGGACAGAGTCTCAATGACTTCTATTTTCACCCACCAATCTCAACAGAGTGTTTGATTACTACAGCTACCTAAAAATCTTCTTTTTGAGCAGAAAATGCCTTTCTACCATGACACGTTTTTTGTTAAAAAATAACCCATTCTCTTTGGAAAATGTAAACCAAACTTTTTTCCTCCAAATCATTTATCTTTTTGCTGCCAAAAAATCCTGAAAATTATTTGGATGACCTTGGACAAGAAAATGTCCAAGAAAAATATTTTGTTGTTACTGCAGCAGCTGTAGGAAAGGTTAAGACAGGGTATCTTCCCACTCAATTTTATGACTACTCTCAATAAGACAGACATGAAAAGTAAGGGAGGGAAAAGAAGGATTTCTGAAATTAGGGAGGGAGCTTCAGAAAAACAGAAATTTTACCATCATTAGGGATATGACTGGACTTTGGAGGGACTACCATTGCAGATTATGCAGTTAGAAAAACGAATCAAATTTGGTGATAGCAGGACATCTGTAAAAGGGTCTTCAAACTATTTTAAAAGAAGAATGCATGTTTCTATCCAGATCTTCAACAAGATCTCACTTTTCATTATTTTCCCTTTGCTTCATTACTGTGAGCTTATTTTGCAACCACACTTTTGAGTTTTCCTTACAATAAGATAACTAATCTCTAGGATATTAAATATCAAATGGTGATGACTTTAACCATAAAAAAAAAAAAAAAATCTAACAATTTAAGGAGAAAAATCTGTAAATTACGGAATAAATTACTAGTAAAAGACCAAGGTTTATTTATCCTTTGAACTACAGCTAGTTCCCTCACAGCACAGATCTTGGAACAAAGAGAAGCACTTACATACAGAAACAATCGTCTCAGTATTATCCCACATTTGTATGCACTGAATTGTTCCAATTTGCATTACATTCTGCTATTTGGTAAATGGGATTTTAATGTGTTTAACAGTTTTTAGCATTAACAGTTACTCAGTGATGAAAGCTGCAGTGATTTTTTTTTTCTCCCATTTTGGTGTTGCAATTTTGATTCCTCGATGCCATCCTGCAATCCCTAAAATACATAATTCTGCCAGTAATGGGGCACTGGATCCTGGATTCTGGATATGCATGAACAAGATTGAGATTGCATGAGATTCAACATTGAGACCAAATATTTAGCTGACTGTTACTGTCAGCAGGTTAACTGTTGACTTCTTAAAACAAACAAGATTAAAAGGGAAGGGGACATTCCAGGCAGCATCAGCATAGTTTACTGTCTGCTATGCCAGGCATCTGAATCACATCAGCTACATAAGGCACATGAAGTAGTGACCCAATCATTTCTCATTTGTCTTGAAGCCAATTTTGCATATGGAAGAAAACCCTTGGCCTTTCCTTCCCTCTTTCTTCTTGCATCTAGCACTGATTCTGTATGTGGTTGTATGCAATCAGTTATCTTTAGCACCACAGTTTCCAATGCCCATGTGAGTGCCTACCACATTTACCATCAGTGGCCACTCTGAATAGTAAACTGAGGAAACAGTGCTACTAAACTTTCTTTGAAGCACAAACTAAGGATATTAGATTAAACAAAATAATAAGAGAGCTGTCTTTTCCTGTCCTGTTGCTTTTACTACAGATGGACTTGACTGCAAGAGTTTGGAAGATCTCTCAAGTCATAGTAGGATCTAGATTTAAACCCAGAAGCTGTAATCACTTTCAAATTGATTGCATTTCTGTGTTCTCAATTTTTATCTTACTTGATCATCTAAATGAAAGCTCACTCATTTGAGGAAGCTTCCTAATTATGCCATAGAGAAATAACATTATAAGCTTAAAATGACTCTAAAAATGTACTAAAAAAATATGCTCAAGTAAAACTCACCATATCTGCATTAATATTGTTTAGTAACTACTTGAAAGTGTTACAGATTAACTAATGCTTCCAGTAGGTTAAACTAACCAAGTGTGAAAAATACAATCTTTAATTTAAAGTACTTGCTAACTGGAGACAAATCCATTGAAATTTCAAGTCTCCTTCTACGTAACTGCAAAAAAGTTGCTTAATCTTACAACGCCCCCATTCTGGCCTCTTCTCAAGCACAAATTATAATAGCAGCCTTGGAAATCCTTACACATGTGGTCTCATTATCCATTTTGAAAACTTTCAGTATTTAAATTAACAGGTTGCTTAATATACCGATCTCTGATTAGTATGTCGCATAATTCTGCTGATGCTTTGAGGCAAAAATTGTCATTCATGGAAGATCTAACAACCCTGTAACATTTCTGTCTCTCTGCCAGACCCTCCTTACTCTCTCAGAGGAATATTCCGCTGTTCACCACACATACCTGTTTAAAAGGCAATAAAAACCTTTTAGTTCATATCTACTTATTTACTAAAGCTTAGGTCTATACTATTTCTTTGGCAAAAATGTCTTTCTTTGGAGCCTATCAACCGTTGTCTTTAATCAGCCCAAGATATCACAAAGAATATCTTCTTCATTGGGTCTGAACACTTTCCCTGCAGTACTAAAGGGGCAGAATACAGAGAAAGAATGGTTTTGCATGATCTTAGAGTTACGAGTACAGCTTTGCACCCAGTGTGTTTTAGCATGAATGAAAGTCAAAGAGAATATTAAAAAGTCAGTACTGAGCAGTATGCTGAAAATCAGCAAAAAGCCTATAAGAGATCATAAACTGGGCTGGATGTCAGTAGATGCTATTGCTGCTACATGATGTGATAGGGAGCATGCACTGTTCTGAGAAGACTTAACTCCTTAAATCCCACACTGATGGCTGAAACTACAATTCCTCCAATCAAATCAAAGATGAAAAATCCAACTCATTAAATTGTTACTGGAATTTCATATCCTTTCTACTGTTACATACACTGCAATGAGCACCCTGACAGCACTCAATAAAATGTGTGTACTTTATAGTAAACCATTTTCAGAGACTTCTGGACATGCTGATGGTAACCACAGTAACACAGTAACTGTTGCATTCCTCTCTGGTAAAAGACATCATAGAGACAGTTAGAAATGTACAAGTAATATAAAACCATTTCTAGCAAAAAAAGGCACTCTTCAAAATTTCTTCAGTCCCTTCCACTCATCCCTTTTAAAATCATTGTCTTTAAGGGACCAACCTTCATATCTGTAATGTCCCTACATCTAGAAGATGGTGGATACTAACTTGCAAAGCATAAATTATATGTTAATTTCAGAGCTCTTCTTGAAGACTATTTCCAAAAACTTATTTTTGGAAGGTGATCTATAACACACCACTAAAATGTTTCAAAGGCTGAACATGAACAACTCTATAATATAAACAGTGAGGCACCACACATGGCCAAATGGCCAAAGCAGTAATCTGGGATACAGGCAGTAGTGCAGTCTTCCAAATGCATCACTGACAGGTCTGCCACTTCTTACAAGGCACAAACTATATACTGTGCCAGCTCTACATGTGTGTGCTGATCTGAGCTCTGTGTTGTTGCCCAGAGAGGATGTGATCTGTTCTACCCCTCCAGTAGAAGCAAGCTGTAGCTGGTATGTGTCCAGCAACATACTTCCTTCACAGATTTCAACTGCCTAGTCAAAGTGGGGTTTGTAGGAAAGCTCCCCTTCTCATTCTAGTGCAACTGTCAGTACACAAACATATGTAAACCACTGTTAACTGAAGTCTGCATTTCCCATAATACTTATTGGGACCTTTAGCCCAGAGAAAGTCAATCATACATATTTCCTTTAAAACAGCACTGCATAAAAGCCTTTATGGTTCACCCCAAAATTGCTCCTGTACTCCTTGGAAAATTATGGC
>JANRGW010054465.1:0-27024 GCA_024733675.1 Psilopsiagon aymara | reverse complement strand
CTGCTTCCTCCCGGCTCCCCCTCCTCCCTGGCAGAGCATGAGGCTCCAAAAGTCCTTGGCCAGACCAAACATCACTATGCCATAACTAAAACCATTGGTGTTATCAGCACTGTTCTCAGGCCACAAATCAAAAACACAGTGCTGCACCACCTACTAAGAAGGAGAAAAATGACTGCTACTGCTGAACCCATGGCATATATTCACAGAAATCTCAATAGAGAACCGATTAAAATTTGCAAGAAAGAAAATCTGGCATTCATGCAGTAGTTTAGATAATTAATAATTTATTTTTTTTTTTATATATAGACCTAAAATGGACTCATATTGTAAAAAGCAAAGCATTGCTAAATCAAACGTATAATAAGATTTATTCTAATAAATGCTTCATGTTGTGGAATATTACAACACCTTCCTCACCTACATATGTTGTTTGTGGTAGCATGCCAGTTACAAATAAGCTTTCTATAGAATGCAGAGTTTTCATAGCCACACTTTAAAAATAAACTCTGAGGGGAAAGATAAAACATTGAAATCTGACAGAGAATCTGCCAAATGTCAGCTAGGATTACAGCTACACAGAACTTCCAGGAGTTATCTAAAGGCCTTTTATCTGTTGATTGCACAGCTGACTATAATTTTAAAATAAAAAAGGTTTTCCTAATCTGTCTGCCTATGAATAACATTTTTACATTAAATTTAATTAAAGGTAATAATTAAATTAAATGTACAAGACGTAATGCTGTCTGGGAAAAAAAAAATATACTTTTTGACAGTAAAAATGCAATAGGATGCACAGATAAATGCATGTTTAAGTATGTGAATTTTAGAACAAATAATATATCCTGAATTTTGATACTATAATTTATCTCACAGGATTCCATACCAGGGGCTTTTGGTATTCAGAATATTAGAACTATTCCACCAGTTTTCTTTAGAATGGATTGCTTTTGGAGGTCTTGTGGAACAACAAAAATGATGCAATTCTGAAAACAGTGTGCAAGGAAATCATTGGAACATACTGTATGCTTCTTAAATACAGCATGAAAAGTATGTGTTGCATCATAAAGTGAGCATACTTTTGCAGCATATGCATCAGAATGAAAATTTTCAGCACCTTAAAAATGGAACAAAATTTAACAAATAAGTGCAATGAACAGAATTGAAGTTGAGATTTCAGTGTCTTGTTAATAATCAGCCTAGAGCCTGACCGTAGGCTCATATGTCATTCAATTCTCCATTTGTTCATGGAAAGCTGTGCACAGTATTACAGTCTGTAGGATCTATAAAGGCGTCATTACAGCTTTCATTACATTTGATTACCTCCAACTGCTCATTTTACCCCTTTCCGGGAAAAACAAAAAAACCCAAAATAAAACCAACCAACAAAATGGTTAACTGATTTAAAGTCAGACCTGGTACAGAAGATTTATAACTGTGTAGCAGAAAATTTTTGGAAAGAGGTTAACCCTCTAAAATATTACGACATGTTTCCCCAGTGTGGTAGTTCATGTTTTAAGCCAACAAGAACCCATGTTAATGTAGCTATCTAAATCTCACTTCATAATCTTCACTTGCAGCATGGACTGGCTCACCTTCAATGCCACTAGCTCATGCTCAAGGCTGTGGTTACCATGTTCACTCAGTGAATGGTAACACAGTCTACTGGAGCTGTGAGAAGATTAAACCATATCTGCTCAAAGCACAGAAAAAATAGATTCTTGTCTGCTGAAAAAATCCTGTGGGGATGATTTAATGGAAAGCATTAAAAATGTCTGATCAATCTCATATAACACGTCAGTATTTGTCCAGAGAATTGGACTGGTCTTCAATCTGACTCAATATGAATTTTTGAAAGATCAATGGTCTTTGGGCTTCCTGGAGGTAATTTCTATACAGGATAAAGGACAAAAGATAAAGGACACAACAGCACTTTCTGCAGAAGGACAGGGTACACTCAACATGTTACCTAAACATGTCCTGGTTTGCTGTAGTAGGCTAACTCTGGCTGGCCACTAGGTTCCCACTAACCTGCTTTGTCAATCCCCCTCCTCAAGCGGACAGGGAAAAAATATAACAAAAGCCTTGTGTGTTGTGATAAGGACAGGGAATGATCACGCACCAATTACTGTCATAGGCACACCAGACTCGACTTGGGGAAATTAATTTATTTGCAATCAAATAAGAGTGGGATAATGGGAAATAAAACTGAATCTTCAAAACACCTTCACCCTGCCCCTCCCTTCCTCCTGGGCTCAATTTCACTCCCAATTTCTATACCTCCTCCCCCTGAATGGCACAGGGTTACAGGGAATGGAGGTCACTGCCAATTCATTGCTTATTGTCGCTGCTGGTCCTACCTCCTCACATTCCTCCACTGCTCCAGCATGGGGTCCTATTCATGCGACACAATCTATTATGTCCTTCACAAACTTCCCCCTTGTGAGTCCTTCTCAAGAGCTGCAGTTCTTCATTAACTGCTTCAGTGTAGGATTTTTCCACAAAGTGCATCCTTCAGGAGCTGACTACATTAGCATAGGTCCCCTGTTGAGCCCCAGCATGCGCTCCTCTCTCCACAGGGTCACAGGTCCTGCTAGGGCCCTACTCCAAGGCAGGTATCACAGGGGGTCAGAGTCTCCTTTAGGCATCCCCTTGCTCCAGTGTAGAGTCCTCCAAGAATGCAGATCAATGTATGCTCCACCATGGACCTCCATATTCTCACTCCTCTTTCTAGATGCAATGGCTCCTGCACAGTAACCTTTTCCCCTTCTTAAATATGTTAGTTTAGAAGTACTACCACTGTTGCTGATGGGCTTGGCCTTGGCTAGTTGTGATGTCAGCTTGGAATGGGTTAGCATTAGACATGGGGAAAGCTTCTGGTATCTTTTGGCAGAAGATGCACCTGTATCCACCCCATCTAATAAAATGTTGCCACATAAACATAATATATACTCTCAGAGGTACTTAAGGTTCCTCAGAGGACCCTAAACATGTCTCCTGGCTACAGCTCTTCTGAGGTTTTCCTTCTTATTCTGACACTAGACAAATTTAATTATAAAATAAATATCAGATACATTCAAGAAGATCTAATTTACTCTTTTCCTTGTACATCAGGAGAAATTGTAAGGTGACTGTTATCATGTTGGCATTTTACAGTACAATCAAGGGTTATATAATGAAATAATTGTGAAATTGAAATTCTTTGAAGCTTGTTTTCATTCAGGAGCATTGAGAAAACTCTCAGATGGAAACCAGAGGTAAAGTCCAACTCTGAAAGACAGTACTATGGAGTACCTTTTTGCTGACATCTTGACAGTAGGATCCTAAAATATTGTATTAGTCAAAAAAAAAAAAAAACAAAACAAAACAAAACAAAAGGACAGTATGAAAACAGAACTTCAGTGCCCATACTTCAGGCTAACTTTGTAATTTCTGTAACAGAATCAGAACAGGGGGCCACAGAAGCTTAAGCATCAAATCAAGCATCGGAGTTCAATATTCAGGTACTGCTGATATTCACCAAACTTCTAAAAGCTGGGTTCCAGTTTGGTGGGAAACTGCTCACCTGTGTTTTTAGTGATGAAGTTGTACAGTTGTCTAAATTTATCCACAAAAATATTGAAGCCTGTCAAAACTACAGAACTAATTCTCGATGCTTAAATCCCTCATGCATTCATAGACCAGGTAATTTCTCATTTACATTTGGAGCTTTAGCTGATAGATATGTCTAGAGACTATCACATAAAACACAAAGTAAATAGAATGGTCCTGCTCTTACTGAATAGGCTAATTTTCTTCCTGATTTCAAGTGATAATTTCCATTGTGAAAGCTGTGACAAGGGTATTATGGGAAATGGAGAAGACAAGAAGGTGACACTGTTTTTTGATTGTTTTTTTTTTTTTCTTTTGTTTAATCGCTATATGTTAGTAATTATTAATTGTTATTATGTCTTTCTTGTACTCAGGAGTCCACACCTGACCCAGGTCTCTGAATTTTTCTCAGACACTATTGATCCCTAAACCTGTAAGTATGTTCTAGAATGTTTCAGTAAAGAGTGGATACTCATATGTGGACAATCGAACGGAGCATTTCATCTCCTTTGGTAGGCTTTTGATTTGAACAGGTCTTCTCTGAAAGTGCTTGTTTCCTTCGCTGGCTACAATGAAGGACTAAAATGACCATCTCAGATGAAGGAGCCTATTGGCAGCCGTGAGTGGAAAAAGTCAAGAAGGTGAGTTGTTCCATATGGTCATCTGTAATTTTGGGTGCAGCTTTCAACCTTGGATTTTCAGAGAAATTACAAGTGAACAAACTTGTAGAAGATTAAATCAGGTAAAAATAATTGCTGAAATATATAAAGGCAATATTTAGGGAATTAAACTGAAAATTACAAAGATCATATATGTCTTTACGTGCTTATACACAAATTAAGTAATAAGTTTTAGACTTCTAATTTACCCTAAAGGCCATATCTTCCATCAGATCTACAGCTAATCTTATCTATCATGATAAGAAATTACATTACCATGGGCATTCACGATACAGTCAAACTCATACTGAGTTTGATCATGTCTGTTAAATATCTAGTCAGATTGATATGGGTTGAGATCAGTAGACAAAGTCTATTGTGTCCCTAGATTTTGTGCACCAGGGACTAGAGTAAACAATTGTGAAATTTCTGATGTGAGTCCCTGTATCTGTAAAGTTGCTTTTAAAATCTAAAGACAACAGGACTGCACTTTTGAGCTCATGACTGAGTTCCCTGACTCAGCAGCATGACTTCATCAGATTTTGCAGATAATGCCCATAGACTTGGTAGAAGCTTTAAGGAAGGACTCTATAACTGTCATTCATCATGTGATATAACCACTCTGATGATGCTAGCTACGCACATTCACAATACCTAACTATTAGAATTATGGTGAGAAGTAAATTGGACCCAAATTTTTCTGCAGTCTTACCTCAAAACTTAACTAACACATATGTCTGAGAGGGGGGTTTTGTCAAGATAGTTTGGATGCTACCTGAGCTTGAAATTGTTCCTGACCCCCTTCTTAACATAAAACATGGACATATTTTTGTTATAAATAATGAAGAACATCTGTCTTCAGAGCTTTACATGTTCAGCAGTTATCTGAGCTCCTTTTCACCTGTAGAGTTATGTTCATCTTATTCCAAAGCCATTGGCTGCAAAACTGTACCAAAAGTTGCCTCATTCAGATCCTTTGTGTGAGTTAGCAAAGAAACTGAACAAAGAAAAGCTGCAAAGATCTTCTTAGATAAAAGAGTTCCCAACAGACATAGAAAGGCCAAAGCATAATCCTGTGTTACCATCCTGAAAAAAGGAAACCACAGGTTGGTAGAAGGAAGTTAATTCTTCTTTACCCAGTCCTCTCAATCTCACCTTGCTGATGTGCATTGTGTATGGGACACTGCATTAAGGGAAGAATTTATTCGAACTGTTAGTTACATATACTTTTTCTTTTACACACTTTTACCATACCATTAGTATTTCTTCTTTGCTTCAGCATTCTTATTTTTTATGTAATCTCCAAATGATTTTTTTCAGATTTATTTGTAATTCAGTTTTACTTCTGTTCTAGTTTTACTCAGATATTTAAACAAAAAACCTCTAATGAGCAGTTACAGTTAAAAACAAAACAAAGCAATTTAACATAATGGACTAATTTTATTCATTTCCACAGAATTTGCTGGCATTTTAGCACTAGAGGAGAGGCATCTACTAGTTATTTAAATTGAAAGGTTAAACTGAAAAGCACTTGCATTAAGAAATTGTGTATGTTCACATTTGCTGAGATCAAACATCTTTGCTTATTTTTTACTTTCATTTGTGTTACATGGAATTGATTTTGTTCACAGTTGTAAATACCCAAAGATAAGCCCAGTCTGACTATGCTAGAAAGACCCCGGTTACAATGTAAACTATAAACTGATTTCCTGATTTTTTAACACTTTCCCAGCTAAATAACAGATCTACTATATACATCCATGAATACACTTGCATATTGATATTAACACACTGATATACATATATGTGTGCAGGTGCTCCTGTACATCATCTTGAAATACGGGCATCATTGTGTAACTGAAAGCTCCTAGGCTCAAGCTGAATGCTCCTAATAGGAAAAGGAACACAAACATTAGTCTGAAAGTCAGTGAGGGAGGAAAACTTGATCCCCCTACATCACCACTTAAAATCCAGCACACAATATATAAACTCTTGTCCAGCAGCCTTCCTTATGCAGGTATTTCTGCTGGAAGAGATGTACTTAACCTAATGAGGAATGATTATCCACGGCAGAAATGAAAGCTGCAGAATGAACCCTAACTAAGCAAAATTTTTTACATCTTATGGAATCATACAGTCCATATCAGGTTAATTGTACAATACAAAGTGAAATAACTATAGTATGATAGTAGTATGAGAACAACTGCTGCCAAAAAGTCACTGGTTTCTTCTAACTATGACAGACTGGGTGAAAAATATTTTTCTTGCATGTTGGCTAGGTAGTTCTTTATGCATTATCCTCCTTTGAGGATAGTGTCTTTTACTGTAGCAAAGAAGCACAACAGAAACAAAAGGCACTTTTTTTATGCTAAAGGAATGTTATTACACTTGTGGCAAAGTGTTTTGCAATGGACTGTATTCAGCTCAGAAAAATTCGTCCCTGAAAAATAATGCAAAAAATATTACATGTTTAGTAAATTTATCCAGAGATTACTAGTACCTTCTTTTAACATTACTAGAATCTTCTCTCCCAAGAACTCTGAAACAAAAATATCTGTCAGACTGAGATCGTAATCTCCTCTTAATAAAAATAAAAGATACATCCAAAATAATACTTGTCTAGGATTTACCCAGTATGACATGATCATGAAGTCCATTAAGAGACTCTCTAAGCCCTTTGGAAACATCATAGATATGAAACTTCTGGATATAAAGTAATTTAAGTTGCACACTGAACAAATATCTCTAAGAATACTAAGCATGAATGATTATTATGGTAATTCTGGGGAATTTCAAAGTGCTGCCAGCAATGACAGCAGTGACAGCATGAGGGCATCACAAGATCATAGATACATAGTCAGCTGTCATTCAGCTACTTACAAGCTTATGTTCATATACTTACCTAAAAATAGCATTCATTTATTTCGTAATAGTTACCAAAGAGACTGTTGGGAACATCAGTTTTGTAAAAAAATGTTATTGCTCCATTCTTTCACAAAGTAATTTACAGACAATCTCATCTATCAGCACATAAGCAGCAGAGAGCATATAATTTTATTTACTAGTACCATATAACTGTTACATCAGTAGTGTAAATTTGCTCTTGAGCTGTTTCAGAAAATGTATTTCTATTCATAAGGCCTTTAAGTTCTTTAGTAAAGTTCTTTTTCTACAAAATCTCATGGTATTATCCTTATTAGAGATCAGTTTCTAAGGCAGGAACATCTGGACTGTAACACAGATTATTAAATGTAAAAACATAACAATAAAAGGCTATGAATATAATTTCAGGGTTTGATTTGAAATAAGTTATTATCAGTTTCTGTCTGGAAAAGGAGAGTAAAAATATTATCTGAGTAATGTAAGAATAAGCCTATCAGTCACAGTACCCCAGTAACTTGTAATGGATACTTGGAAAAGAAACCAGGATTTTAAAGTTGGAAGATGAATGTATTACTCTAAATGACCCCAGAACTTCCAACTGTGGAGTAAGTATTTTCCAAGATAGAAGCAACATGTTTGTCTATGTACTTGGATAGATTTTCTTTCCACTGCTTGCTGAATCCATGAGACTTGTTATCATCCAGGTGACAAGTTCTGCAGCTTCCACATGTTGTATGAAGGTTTTATGATCTGCACCATTTTCCCAACATGAATAATTTATAAACTGAGAAAATTACAGGACTGTGGCTTGATCTACCGCTTTAATGTCATCAAAGTGTATTCTGTGACTGAATGACTAGATCAGGTTTCTCTTGTTCTGAATTTATAGTAGGAAAAAGAGCTCCAACTGCAAAGACAGTACTAATATTATTTTTTCCTTTCTTTTTTTTTAAATTTTTCTATTAATTATTTGCAGAAGCCTTGCAATTTTATGTAAACATGTTTAAAAAAAAATAGGGCTTTGATGTTAAACCAAGACAACAACAACAAAAAAGCAAAACGAAAAGCAGCAGCCCAAAAAAACGCTCAGGACTCACTATTTGCAGTTGTTGGCTTTGTGCTTGGATACATAAGACAGCCCTTCCATCCATGTTCCTCACTTACCTCCTAGTCCTATTCCCTTATTTCTGTCATACTTTCCGTGTTTTTACAATCTTTCTTTCTTGCAGTGGTTTCTTAGGTAATTTCCAGATATTTCTTTTGCTTGATATACTACTTAGATATAAAGGTTTATTACATACATTTCAGAGAGACACTTTCCTCCCATCAATCTTGGTCTACTGCTCTTGACCTCGTCTTCTCTAATACTGCCTTCACGCTTCAGAGTTTCTGTCTTTTTTTTTACCATAATACTCAGCCTCCTGTACCTGTCATGTAGCTCCTGACATCTCCGCATATTTCTATTCCTTGCCTTGCTGACAAAATAGCAACGGAATTATGTCATCCATTAGGATGGACTTGCTTCTACTCTCTTAAAAGGGATATGAGATTATGGACAGCTTCACTTTCACTTGGAAAATATAAGTGAACACTGCAGCCTTCTTATAGAAAGATTCTGCTGCTTTCAGTATTATGATTGCAATGGGTGATGACAACCATTTGGCTAAATATAAAAATTATCTAATTGAAGATTAAAGGAAAAAAAATCAGAAAATAGTATGGTTTCTTTAAGCCAAGCAAAGAATATTGTGAATTTCAGAATAAAGTCCCAACTGGTGTCTGTACTGCTATCATCTTCTGTCATTGTGTTCCTACCTCTCTCACATGTCATTAGTCTCCCATTCTCCTTATTCACACCGCATATCCTCAAACAAATTTCCTTCATTTTTTCGCACCACTTTGACAAAACTAACCACTGCCTACGCTTTCCTCCATAATTCCATATCTCTCCTATTGTGAATCACAAAACACTTAATAATGCTCTCTCACTCATCCCTTCTCTGTATTCATCAGAAATAAAGTAGGCAAAATATGTATTTCCACTAACAAGAAGATTCTCAGAAATGTAGGAAAAATTGATTAATTTATTCCTATTGCTCTCACTGGGAGTCATGGTGAATAGCATTGACTCCTAGGTTCTCAGGAGTTTCTAGCTTAATGAGTGGCTATATAAAAGTGAGCAGACCAGTCATCTGAGGACAAATGAAACAAGGTATTCTGCCCTGATGCTCTCAAATTTTCATATTTGTGATTTCATGTTTGGGGGATGCTACTTTATTTGTATTCATACTTAATATTCAGACTTCAGCTTTATAACTAGCATCTTTTGCATGAACTATTGAAGTATTATAGGGACCTATTGCTATATTAGAAAGTTTTGTAGAAGAAGCCTAGTCATATTTAGTATATTTGGCTCTCTACAGCACTCCATGAACTCCATGAAGTAGGAAAATGCAAACTTACAACCACAGAAGCAAGGCAGCTCAGAACCTCTGAAAGTCCAAGTCCCAAAGACCACACATGAAACCTTGGAGCATAGAACATAAAAATGTTATTCAAATTCAGGAATGTTCTTTAACCCCTCCTAAGATAAAGAAAGAACCAATCTTTTCAAAAGCTCTATTGGCAAGAGGAAAATCCTGACAACAAAAAAAGGAAATCTTACCAAAAATCAAAACTAGGCTTTTTTTATTCTGATGCTCAGTTTAGCCAAATAACTGCAGTTATTCTGGCATCACCAACTACAAGATATACAGTAACATAAAACTGGACTTACACAAAACCAGAAATATGTCAGCATGACACTTAGCAGGAACCTTTGGTTCTGCCACTGATGGGCATCATCTAGAAATGCAGGTTTTCTCTTCCAGGAGACTTTGTTCCCCAGCCCCTGCTAAGGAATGAATACATACAGATACATTCAGAATTTTCTCAAAGACTCTTGCATGCCTAAGATTCCAGCTAGTGCATGCAAGATGGCTTTTTTTTTTTTTTTTTTTAATACTATTTCATAGCTTATAGATACGTAACTATTTTAATTTCAGGTAAGTAGGCTTCAGACCTGAGGAAGTGCAAGATCATATGCAGCATTACCTGAAATACAGGAAAATTGTGGGAACTATTAATATCTGAAATTATGGATGTTATAATACAACATTAAGTTTGTGAATACAGGAAGATAATACTGGCAGTTGGCACAGTGTTATGTTCAAACTCTGCTGTCGCTCTAAAAACAGATTTAGAGGAAGGTGTGGAGAATTCTGTAATGAACAACTAATGTGGGAGTAAAGATTTCTGTATTATTAATTCTTCCTTACCCTCCGCAGTATGCTGTTATTTCATAAGGTGAACTGTAAGACTATTTTGACTCTTACTTAACATGAGGTAGCAATTTTGGAATGTATCTGTCAAATCTGCAGGCTGATTTTAATCATAACTTCACAGGTTAGTGCCTGTTATTCTGCAGAGACCAGTTGAGTCATTGTTCATTTTTACATGTGTGAATAAAGCCAGGTTTGTTCTGTTTGTTGTGATACGGGGAAGGGAAAATTCCTAAGTGATGAAACAATTACTAGAACAGCTGATCACTTCTCATGTATTATTAGACCTCCTTAGTTCACTATTTTGATTTTCTAGGCTCCATTGCTCTGTCACCTGTCTTGGTGGATAAAAAGGCATCAACAAACTGCCCTCCACCTTTTCAACTACCTGGTTGTATTAGCCGCTAAGTCAGACTTAGTGCTAATACTCCAGCTATTCCAGCCAACCACTCACAGCACTGCTTGCTTTGATAGTATTCTAACTGGATGATAAAGCTAATTGCTCCTGTCTTTAGCAGTTTCTGAGCTTTAACACATGAACATGCCTCATAACATGTCTCAGAAATAAGGTCCTTACTGACCAAAGGAAACTTCTGAAGAACACTTCTCGACTCATAGGATCACAGAACGATAAAATGTTCCAGGGGTCCCATCCAGTAACTGCTTAAACAAATGAAATTTTGCTTTCCTAAAATCCAGTGTCCTGATTGTACTCTTCACCTGGCCTATATCCCTCAAGGCTGTGAATAAACCTTGGCATTTTCCTAGAGTTTCCTGGACCACTTAAAACTTGCTGTGCTTCTTTTCTAGCAGATGTCAACGTGATTGAAGTCTCCTATCAGGATCAGAGCTGTGAGTGTGGTGGTTCCCATAACTGAAGTAAGAACACAACTACAGCCTTCCGTTGGTCAGGCAGCCTGTAGTAAAACCAGCCACAAGGTTTCTTTTCTTGGCTTGGTCCCTAATTTTTATACATAAGCTCTCAGGATGTGGATCACTGTTTTCAAAGACAGTTCTGTGCTGAAATCTGTTTTTTTTTTTAAATAGAGGGAGCAGCTCCTGCCCCTCCTGCCCTGTCTGACCCTTCTGAACAGCTCGTAGCGGTTGTTTGCAGTACTCCAGTCATGTGATACATTCCACCATATTTCAGCAACAGTTACTAGATCGTAGATTTCTAGCTGCACAGTGGCTTCCAGTTCTGCCTGTTACCTATGCTGGGAAATATGCATTGGTATAGATGCATTTCAGTTGGCCTGTCAATCCTGACACCTGTTTAGAGAAACACAACCTTACTCTTTTAAATCATTTTGATGCTGTTTCCCTTTTAGCTCATATTGCATCAGCAGCTCTTGGCATTTACCATTACCTTCCTCCACTAAATCTAGTTTAAAGCTCTTCATATAAGTTTAGACAGCTTCTTGACAAAGACCCTGTTGCCCAGCCTTGTCAGGCGAATCCCATCAGCTCCCAAAAGATATTGCTTCTCAAAGGTAGATTCATGGTCATAGAAGCCAAAGCCTTAAACATGGCACAGGGCACATTGCTAGGCATTGACCTTTTCAGTTTGTCTCCTTCTGTCTGAACACCTTCATATGGCTGGGTGGATAGAGAACACCACCTGTACTCCAGATCCTTTTAACATTCCTCCAAAGGATATGCAGTCTTTTTTGATGGTTGTAAGTTGCCTCAGTGTAGTATCTTTTGCCCTTTGTGTAGTAATAGGAGCAAATGATAATCTGCAGAATTCATCAGACTCAGCAAGCTCTCAGTGATGTTGCCAATGCAAACCCTTGCTAGATTATAGATTGCCAGGGTATGACTTCCCCATCTATAACTTTAGTCTATGACTAACTCCCTCCTGGTCTATGACTTTTGCTCGTCTAAATTCCACAATATTGCTTTAAACATAAGTAGTTTGTACAGAATCTTATACATTATTGCAGATACGTTTTTAAGGAAAAAGTCTTCCACAAATAACAATATGTAAAATATTAGAAAGCATGTGTCAGATATACCCCCATAATGCCTTTGGAACAGATCCTTCTCCCTCTGACAATGTCAGCAAAACCCATTTCTGTTCTAGACTCTCTCTGGAACAACCTCTAAAAAGCTTGCTCACCTCTTTCAGTGCCAAACACAAGGTCTGCAGAGGAATATCCTTAATTTACTCTTTAATTTATATACAAAAAAATCTATTACATTAAAACCAGAATCTGAGTACCTGAATAAGAATAAGCAGGAATAAGAGTTGTTTAGACTCAAAACAGTTGGGATGAAGTCAAGCAGAAGAAAATAAATATCAAAGCAGAAGGTTCTGTCAGCTCTACTAGGTTGTGGAAAATTACTAAATAGTTTGCAGAAAATTTCCACTGTGAAAATATTTATATCCTAATCCTCAAAGACATCCAATGGCTACAAAGCCCATTGAGATTCAAAATGTGCAACAGTGAAATTTCTGGATGATAGCTCAGATGCCCTTGCAAGATTTTTCAGCTTTTTTCTTCTGATGGTTAGATTCTGCTTCTTTTATAGGACACACTGAACAGCAACATGTAGCAGAATTGTGATAATAGCAAAAGTTTGTAAAAAGTTTGCCTTTAACTATTTTCATGATGAATTATTAAGTGTAGAATCACAGCATTACTGTGAGATACTCTTTCCTAGAATCTAATGGATGATAGAAAGGAGGAGAAAGGATAACAAGATGAATTCAGACCACCGCTGAATCTTGATTTCATTGGAATTGCTATGGATGTTTTCACTTTTTGCAAGCTCAAAATTTATTAAAAGGTTAGATTTTTGTCTTCTGAAAAGTTTGAAGTAGACTTTTTTCTGAAAGACTATATAACACTTGATAGATTAATAGCTTGTGATGAATATAAGATTGTTGTCAGAAGTCTGACAAGGAGAGCCAAGGCACACCTGTTATCTAAGGATGTCAAAGACAACAAGAAGAGTTTCTTCAAACACGTAAATAATAAAAGGAAAAACTAAGGAATGTGTGAGACCACTACTGAATGAAGCAGGGACCTTGGTGACAGAGAATGCAGAGAAGGCAGAGATACTGAATGCTTTCTTTGCTGCAGTCTTCAATGCCAAGTCTAACCTTCAGGAATCCCTGACCCAGCAGACCAGGAAGAAGGCCTGGTGAAAGGAAATCTTTCCCTTGGTTGGAGGGATTTGGGTGAGAAGTTACAGGCATAAACTGAAGCGCAGGAAGTTCCTCCCAAACATGAGGAAGAACTTTCTTATTAATAGGGTGACTGAGTATTGGAAAAGGTTGCTCAGAGGAGTTGTGGAGTCTCCTCTCCTGGCGAAATTCAAGAGTCGTCTGGACACAATCCTGAGTAATGTGCTTCAGGTGACCCTGTTTTAACAGGGAGGTTGGAAACGATGACCTCCAGCAGTCCCTTCCAGCCTCAACCATCATGTGATCCTATGATTCTGTGACATTGTTTCTAAAATAGAATTACAATAAATTGCTTTCAATTTTTAATATTTGCATCCCAGTTCATATCCAATTGCCATTTCTTTAGTTCCGTAAATAGGTAAATTGAAAAGGAATATGTCAGAAATAGAAATACTGAATTCTGAAAGTACTAAAATGTAATTTGGTATAAGGAAGTTAAATAATAAAATGTAGAAACTTTGCTGTAAATTAACTACCTTTCTTAAAAAGACAAATATGCAAAATCCCAAGTTTCTTTTTATAAAAATACATTTGCAAATATCTTCTTTATTTTTGCACTGGTAGAAATTCCTTCAGGCAACTAGCGGGTCGAACACAAATAAAATGACAATAACATCAGTTCCAAGAGACTAGGTAGTTCCTTCTTAGTAACTGACATAAAAGGAATACTCTCTGCAAGTCTATTTTCAGATATACTGCTCATAATAAAGAGTGATTTCAACATTTGGAGAAAATAGCTGACAGATGTCATTGTTTCTTTCTTTTATAAACACAGTTGAAATGGAATTGAAGTTTAAAAGACCTTTTGTCAGTAATAGAATAAGGAGTATGAAAGTGAGCCTGCACAGCTTTTAACAACTCTGAAGACAATTAAACTCGTGCTCCACAAGTTTTGTGTATCACTTAAAAATGGGAATTTCCAGAGAAGATAAGAAAAGTTACCATCACAAATGAACTACACTATAAAGAACAAAGGAATGTATTGTGAATGATAAAAAAGGTCAGCCAGCAAGGCAGTCTTCCAGATCAGGAAGATCAAGAAGTTCAGACCACTAAATTAAGATGAGATTTTTTTAGGAAGGGCTGGTAATAGAGTCTAATAATTTTTTCAGTTATACATAAGAAGGAAGTTTTTACACTGAGCAAAGCCAGTGAAGTCATAAACTGTCTATCAGTGCTTGAGCAGTAACCATTGAGCCTTCTTCTACCTTTGGTATGCATGTAGAAGAGAGTGTCCTTGGAGTTTAATGTTGATTTTTAGATTACTCGAAGAAGACTGCACTTCAGCTGACTGTTTTGATGGTGCTGTTGAACTTTAAAATCTTTAGTATGTGGCCATTAAGTATTCTGCAAATGCTTTCTATACCTGATGTGCTCTTATAAGCTGCCAGGATTTAGCAATTGACCTGTGATGGATGAAGTGAGAAAAGCAAAAGCAGTCTGTAGAGTGCTAGTGTCCAAACCCTTGCTGTGAGCCTGACTGACTTCAATGAGCAATACTAAAGTTTTATGTCTGACCAAAGAAAAAAAGAAAGGAAATTGCTTTGTCTCAATCATGGATTCAGCAAAGTCCTTCACATTTGAAGTGTGAAACCTCCCTTATAAAGTCAATTTGCTTCAAGTAACTTCTACTCCAAAGTGTTTTGTTTTGTTTTATTTTTTTTTTCTTATCTCCCTGTTTTCTCTCTTCCTCCTCCCCCTCATTATAGGGGAACTTTAGTGGTAGGATTTAAATCTGAGGTGTTACTTCTTGAATTAATATCAAGGGCATAGAATCATCCCCAATTTTCTTTTGTCTTGTCATAGAAAATAAAATAATCCTGCTTTTTCAGGTACTGCATGAACTTCAGGCTGGTTTTAGTTGTTTGCTTGAATTGGTCTATTCTTCCTGGACAAGTTCAGAATAAACCAGTTTTACATTGAAAAACTTCACATTTACCACTTCTGTCAGGTATGCATATATTTGTTCATATTTTTAAAAGGTGTTCTATAGTCTTATTAACAACTGGTTTTATTCCTTCAGTGTGGAAAAGAAATTATAGATCACAAAATTTAACATCTAGAATCATAAAACTCTCTTAAATATGAGTTCAAGTTCTGGCTTAGATACTAAGAGTTTGTTAGCTATTCTATTTCAGTAAATACAGACAAGAGCTCAGTTCATGAAAGAAATTTAAATATAAATCTTCCACTGATTTCCAGAAAATATGCTTGCATTTCTATAATGAAGTGCAAAGCATCATCTTCATACATCTAAAACTCATCTGCTATATGTTTTGATGCATTTCTTGTTAAGCACATTTATTTTCACACTTGTATAGATACAGTGAGTTCCTGGGTGCAATCTGCCCCGTGAGATTTGATGTTGGTTTATTACTTTAAAAAATCTGTCTGACCTAGGAGTTACCTGAGGACAGTCCTCAGGTGTGACAGATAAATATTTTCCATGGCCTAGCTTAGCTGTCAAAGGAGGAGAAGAAATTAAGTTTTTCGTAAGGAACTCAGGAGTAATTACACAGTTTCAAAAGAATGCTATTTCCTACTCTTAATTTATGGCATGGTATGAGTTAGTCTTTAGGGAAGCCATGCTGTTTCTGCTGACTGAAGAATACAAAGTCAGAAGAAACTCTCTGAGAGCTATTTGTGTTCACACTGTTGGCTGCAAGACATCATAGTTTCGATTTAAATTTACACAGTATTTAATTCACAGCACGAACCTGTAGAGCGCACAAACTCTGCACAAATTCCGTTTGCTTCTGTGACTGAAGTCTCCCTGAGAAATCCACCAGCACATGAAAAAATTGTAGAAAAGTCATGCTGTACATGCAACCTAGTCAGATCCCATTCATCATTCCTAGGTTCTTTGCATAAAACATTGAGTCCACAATAACTGCTTCTGGGTTTGTTCTATTTCTTCTGAATTTTTGCAGATATTGCCTTGTTTTGTTGTTAGGGATGTTAGGTAGATTTTTTACCTTCAGTTTCATCTAACGGCAGCTTTAACTTAATATATCTTTCTGTCATGTTGCACATTTTAACAACACTTGTAAAATGCATACAGGATTTAAAAACTTCAACCAATCAATTGAAAGAAGCATGAAGGCGTTATCACATGACCTAGTCTGTCTCTCTGCTCCAACACAAGATCAGCTACAATAATAATCATCTAAGGGTTTTACTTACTCAATAATGGCCTGGGGTTAGAGGGTGGATGCTGACGGGGATACCACCGAAAATGTTTTCTTCATATTTATCAAAGACGCTAAATCAATATGGAAAATCTAACCTGGATTCATCCTGATTAATGAAGCCATGATTGCTACATTCATATAATGTGTAAACATTCCTTCTTTTAATCCTGTTTTTTTTTTTTTTTTTATTTATTATAATGTATTGAAATCCACTTTTTGTCCCATTTTTTAATATAATAGATTTATTCTTTTTTTTGTTTCCTCTTTTGATTTTTAACCCAATATTATCATTTTATATAAATAGATATCTTGAAAATGAATATACAAGAAGAATTGAGTGTTCGTTCATTTATATTTGCATTTTTTATCTTATTTCCATTGATTTCAGTACACTTGGTCCTGTCTGAAACTGAAGTCATCCCAATTCAGATTCAGAGCATGCATATTTTCCACAAAAGAACATATTTTAACATGATAGGAAATCAAAGGAATTATGATTGTGTTAAATCCTGTTATATATATGTGCAAAGATCTTTTAAATTAAAGCAACAGCAACAGGAAAGTTTCATGAATTTTGATTTTTTGGTTAAACCTTTTTTTCACACTGAAAATTCCCCTACATGATTATAAAGGATCAGGCTTGTATATTCGGGGGGGGGGGGGGTGTGAAAAAAAATGTTAAGAACAGGAGTAGACAGTCTTTAAAACGAAAAAAATTACTTTCTAACTGCCTCAAGTGTCACTTTATCAGCAGGATCTGCTATTGCCTCTATACTGAAAGAATGAAATAAAATAATCTTGTCATGATAAACATGTAAAATCTCCTTTAACCACATATTTAAATAATGAATCTGACTACAACTCCAGCAATAAAAATGAATCTTTTGCTTGTTGTAAGTGTACCATTGTGTAACACTCTGATATGTTCCCCAAATATGCCTCTTAATGGTAATATCAGAATTAAAATAAAATTGCAAAGAAAGTTTACAGCCGAGATGTTCACAATCCATATCTAATAGTCTGTCATGGGAATAATTACCTGTAATGGGTATCCAAGGGATATCATTGCCTGCTGCTGTGAATTATACGTGCCACAGGTGGTGTTAATCACTCAGAATGTATTGGAGTAGAACAGCAGCCAGAGATGGAGCCTGCTTAAGCCTGATTTGTGGAACCAATGTTTCTGGACTCTTCAGATATAAATTGAGTGCATGGTAGTGATAATGAGCACTCAAGTAGTTATACTGAAACAGAGTTATAAGTATAAACGAAGAGCAGAATAAAGTTTGGATCCTTAGCAAGGATTACAGAAATGGTTGTGAGCAAAGTTGTTCTGTGCTGCAGCACTTGAATTTTCTGACAGTGAGCAGAAAACCCTCTACTCTGCTCTTGTGAGACCTCACATGGAGTTTTGTATACAGTCTGGTGTCCTCAACATAAAAAGGACATGTGGAGTTGTTGGAACAAGTCCAGAGGAGGGCCATGAGGATGATCAGGGGGCTCGAGCACTTCCCATATGAAGACAAACTGAGAAAGTTGGGGCTGTTCAGCCTGGAGAAAAGAAGGATGAGTGGAGACCTCATAGCAGCCTTCCAGTATCTGAAGGGGGCCTGCAAGGATGCTGGGGAGGGACCCTTTATTAGGGACTGTAGTGGTAGGGCAAGGGGCAATGGGCTTGAACTTAAACAGGTAAAGTTTATATTGGATATAAGGAAGAAGTTCTTTATTGTGAGGGTGGTGAAGCACTGGAACAGGTTGGCCAAAAAAGTTGTAAATACTCCATCCTTTGCAATGTTCAAGGCCAGATTGGACAGAGCCTTGGGTGACATGGACTAGCATGAGTTATCCTTGCCCATGGCAGATTTTTGAAGAGTCACCTGATTTATTAAAGTGGGCCATTGCTGGGCTATAGTTATAAGAATAAACAGACATCATTAAACCAAATTTCATGCACCGTCAGCTGACTCTTTTTCAGAATACTTAGCTTTATGGGCTAATTACATCTTGATAGCAATCCATGAAAATGATAAATATTATTATCCTTGTCTCATAGATAGGTTTATCAACACACATTTTGTATCTTGCACTGGAGAAAAGTGCATGATTCAAGATAATTCAAGAAAAAAAAAAAAACAGATACTTCAGTTTTTTCCAGTTGTATGTTGTAACTCTAAGATTTCACTTGTCCTTCATTAGATTTCTTGCAATTTTTTCAATTTATCAGACACAAAAATGAGAGACTTTTTTTGGTGATTGGTTCCTAAGACACCTCCTACTACAGTGCATAAAGTGTGTGCATAAATATCTAACTTCAATTGAATAAAGAAGATGAACATTTTCATTTTAGTACATTTTTAACCTCAGTCAGTAGAGATTTCTAAATGGGCAGAAAACAAAAGCACAGTACAAAGATTTGCGGTGTTACATATCACAGGTTTTTTTCTTCATATATTTGCAAAACAATTGAAAATTAATCTTGTGGCAAATAAACCACTAGAAACATCATCACAGGCATTTCTTTCAACAACAAAATTGCTGTTGACAGCTACAGCTCAGCAAGACAATAACATACTATGTCATATAAATGTGTGTTATAGAAATGTTTTTTCCTTTCTGTGTGATTTTCTGTTATTATTCAGATCTTTAAAATATTTTCAGTAATAGTACTTTATTTTGTGTTTTGTTTCAAGTGTCTCTGTAAAATTACAAGAATTGGCTCTCTAAGGCTGTCAAGCCTGTAGGACTTCACCTGCAACACCAAATGTCTCTCCTAAGCTTATAATGGAGAATTAACACACCATTACTCATATGTGCAACCATATTAATGTGCAAATCAAATAAAAGTTGGTAAAATACAGCCTGCCAGGATCCTGTATGAGCTCTGAATAATGCAGCAGATTAACACACTGCTCTCTGTTGGAATGCTGGTCTGTTTACCTTCCAGCACTGCCAAAACTGTATTTTGCAGGAGGTGCAGGTTGAGCCTGGCTGGACTCTGATTTGACTAGTAATTAATTAATTTTCCCCAAGTCAAGTCTGTTTTGCTTGTGATGGTAAATCACTGCCTGATCTCTCCCTGTCCTTCTCTCAATCAAGCCTTTCATTACATTTACTCTCACCTGTCCTTTTGAGGAAGCAGAGGGGTAGAGCAACTTTGTTGGGCACCTGGCATCCAGCCAGGGTCAACCCACCACAGTCCCTGAGTTTAATTCTGTCACATATATTACCTATGTGTATGGTTGCATGTATGAGTGGCAGCAATACTGTAATTTCCAGAAGTCTTTTACCAGGATTTAGGACTTTGCCTTGTGACTCTGGACTTGATTTTCACTCTAATTTCAATCACATGTACTTCCAAATTGACCAGCGTCTTGCTCTCTAAATACGTAAAAAGCTAAACAAAACCCCCAGCAGATTCTTTTTTTCTAGAATTGTCTAGAAAATTTTATTTTAATAAGGTTTGGGTTTGTTTTTTGTTTGTTTGTTTTTTTTCAATTTGTGTGTTGTGTAGGTAAGAAAAAAGTAACAGGGAAGTTTTGAGAAGAAAAGATTGATGGTTTTAAAGGTCTTGTCAGTAGCAATCTATAATCACCACTTGAATCTTCAAATCAAGACTGGAAATCTTCTAAAAATCTGCTGCAGCTGAAACAGAAGCGCCCATTAGATAGGTTCTTGTGTGAAATTCTGACAGTGGTGTTAAACATCAGGCCAGCTTACATAGTCATATTTTCTTTCTGTGGATCTGTCAATCTGTCAATGTGACCTTTTACTATCACAAGAAAACAATCCACTGATGGAAATAAAATTGCCTAAAGGCAAAGGGAGCAGCAGACAAAAAACGCAACAGGAAATATGTAGATGATATGATTATGTCAGAAGTTGAACCCTTGAAATATGTATGTGCAAAACAGATAAAGCAAGAATTTTGTTTGCCTTTATATTTGAAAATCATATGCAAGTAATAACTGGAGTATCGGGATGTAACATTTTCATCTAGTAAGCTTTATAGTTTGGAGCTCTGTACTTAAAAATTATAGCAAAGATATATTTCTGGCTGCTACAGCTTGATGCTCTGTGCCACCTCTAGAAGATTCAATAGATTCTCATGATATTTAGGTACCTTTTCCTTGGATTTATCCCTTTTTACACTTCTGGATTCAGAGCAGTTTTGGGAAGTCATTCATCATCTTCGGATATATATCTATTTACCTCAAACCTATCTGCAGCAATCTCTGAGTCATGGCAATCCAGAAATGACATTATGTGTCCATTATGTTGATAACTTGACATTTTAAACAAGTAAAAACTGTTGGGGTGGGGGATATTATTTCATAGGCAGGTATGAAGTGAAAAATGAAATAAAAAATCTGTGAAATTAAAGAAAAAAAAGTAAATAAATTGATGTAAAGTATGAAGAAAACATTGTGGGGGTCCCTGCATAGGTCTCATGTGGCAACACACCCTGAGTGGCAATATCTGTTAAGAGGATGGAAGCATAAACAGAAGGTCACACACAAAGCTGCCTCAGAAGGCATTTGCTTGAAACTGATAGTCATGAAAAAGAAGATGACCTTCAGTGGGATTAAACAGCTACAAGGGAAATTTAAAAAAAATTTAGCACAAAGAAGCAGTCAGCTTTTAAAGAAGTATGAAAAGGGCATAGAGATTTGTGAAATGGGGACAGTTGGTGGAGAACAAGCAAGGAAAAGGTAGCTATCACACAGGGTCTGCCCCTGAGGGCAGTGCCCACAGGGTACTCCTGCCCTGCCCAGGCTGGGTGGTTCAAGCTCCCAGTAAGTCACCAGGAGCAGTGGTCTGCTCGTGCAGGAGCAGCAGTGGAAACCCCACCTTAGGGTGTTGAGGTATGCCACATTCAGTTATTTTAATTACCTGGGCTGTGCCTATACAGTGCCCAGTGTATTTAGAAGAACTGATTACCAAAAAGTGAAATAACATGGTAGCTTCTGCACTTCACCTAAGGAAGCCATTGCAAGCAGGAAAAAAATAATACCCTTACCTGTAGGAATCTGAAAGTTAAATGCTGAAGGTTTTAGTAGATTACCTAATAACAAAGAGAATATTCAAGATTGTTTCAGTCTGGCGTACAAAAAACAACAGAAATAACAAGGACATGTCTCTAGCTGCACTAACTCAATATAATGTATCTATTTGATGGGGATAAAATGCTTCTGGCATCAGGAGATTAAAATGCTGTCACTTCTGTTGTGTCCAGTGAAACTTTACCTGTTTCCATAGGTTGAAGACCTGACCCAGCTTCTTTAGGATTCATTTTCCATTTATTAATTTTGAAATCAGAAAGCACTGATGTTTTAGGCATTTACATCATTTAAGGCATGGGATGGGACCATGTGTAGTTTTCAGTGGTTAATAATTCTGTGATTTTAGAGCAATTAATACTTTATGGATTGGTCCTATATTAACGAATAGGCATTTATATTAAGGAAACCTGAAGCCAAGCATAATCATCTTCTCGACTGCTGATAAATTTAAGTAAAGAAACAGTTTGAGGAAGGTATCCATTTTGCTCACAGTGCCCTTCACCTCTCGAAAAACATCACTGTGTTTGGCATCATAACATATCAACACTTGATGAAAAAAAACCACAACTATCCTTTGCACTACACTATAGAAGGCCATTAGGCTGGTCATGCAGGACTTGCCCTTGGTGAAGCCATGCTGGCTGTCTCATATCACCCCCATGTGAACAGGAGCATTTTTCACTGTCAGTAAGATTTTTTTAAGTTTTGAGTAGTAGAAAACCAGGACTATTGACCCTCAAGGATCTACAGTTACTTCAAATATTTTCTTTCTCTGGCTGATGGCATGACATGTGTGCTCTCCAATTGCTCATTTTTCTAACAGATGCCTACTGCCCTTAGCACTTCTGCCACATTTTTATTACATAGGTAGAAGGAAGATATAATGGGGATTGTATTTAAACTGCAAAGTTTGATTGAACTGTCTGTCTTCTGGAAAAAAAAAAAAACAAAAACAACTGATTTTAATGGGAGTTACAGTGGGATGGTTCTCATTTGTTACCTAATATAATATTTCACTGCCTTTTCTTGCAGATATTGCAGCACACAGAATTTGAAAACAAATCTACCCAGCTATTGGCCCTTTTCTGCTGAGGACAGCTTTTTCATTTGCATGGCTATCCCTAGAATGGCATACTCTTTTTAGCAGCTTAATAATGAGAATGTTTCTAAGCTAATTATTAACAACGAACGTCAGTTTCTTTAGATGTTTTTTTAGTAGCTCTTTCAATCTTTATTTATTTATATTTATTCACATTTCCCTTTTTGAGAATTGAGCTCTGCTAGGAAAAAGAGGCAGGATCCACATGAACTCGTACAAAAGCACTTTTGCCAATATACTGGCCAACCTGTAAGAAGAAACTAGGAAATATGGGGAAGGAAAATATATGGAAGATGATTTGTAAGTGACAGTGATATATTTATTTCATGATTTTGTGACTTCTAGTGGATCTATATATTTAGTTGACTTTCAAAGTTATTGCATTTATTTCTAACAACTCAGGGAAGACAGCTTAAATTCAAGGAAATAAAAAAGTGTTTCTTTCAAATGGAATAGGAGAGGTGAACGGAGGGGAAGAGAAGACCAATTGTCATAGTTTCAATTTCCAGAAAATACTATATTATTATTATTAAGCAAGAAAACAGTTGCAGGCAGTGTATATTTTAAGGATCAAACTGTGTCAAATATTCAAAATATTTTTTTTTTGCTATTATGAAGAATTAGTCTTTTTTACAAACGTAAGATAATGAATAACTGCCATGACAAAAATTGTTCAGAAAAAACTAAATAAGAATTAATACTGCAATAAATAAATGATAATTTTTTTTAAAAAGCACCAAAAAAACAAGCAAAGAAAAAAAAAAAAACCACCAAAAAACCACACTGCAATGTAAATATCAAAGACAGTAAACCATCCACTTACTCAATACTGGTATGTCTGTAGGTAGAATATGGCATTCTCTTTTTAAGTGTAGATTTTATTATTGTCGTGGATTGATTGCAGGAACATAGAGAATTTCAGAATTAAAAGAATTATGAAAGAGTTAAAAATAATAAATAAATAAAATTTTACCTCAAGGAAAGATTGATCCCAGTCTTCAAAATAGAGAAGACTGTTCGTGAGATGAAGAGAACCTTCCTATTCATATAGAAAACAGTTACTAATTATTACCAAAATACTAGATATTAGAGGAAAATTGCTTGTAAAGGATCTCCTTATCAATTTTCCAAGGAGATTGTTGTCAAGCAGGACAGTAGGCTGTAGATGAAAATTTCTTTTAGAAAGGTAACTTGGCACTACACTTCGTGACATAAGGCAAGGACATGCTGTTCCAGCTCTATTTTTCCATAGTCTTCTAAAAGAATTCCAAGCAACTCCAAACTCTTTTAACCATCATTCAAAAACAAGTTGTATATGTTACTGAAGTAATGCTCATGAGATGATTCAAAGGAAACATTTTCTGTATGCAAATACTATTATGCTCTGTTTGCTAGTGCAGAAAGACAAGAAAACAGCAACAGTTTTGCTGTCATATCTTTAGAATAATTTGCAATTAGTGCTTTAAAATTAGAAAGTGAGAAGACTTAATATTCATTCCTTTTTTTATAATTCATTCTGCTTTCTGCTTGCCTGAAGCATGGTTATTTTGATAGGCATCATTGGTTATTATTCATCAGGAAGGACTGTTTTCTGATGCCTTAAGCAGTGCACTTCTTATTAATTTGTGTTCTTTCATTTTAACCAGTGTTTATGCACTATGGCCCAGATTCAGTACTCACTGAGATGCAATTGTAAACAAGGTCAGCGTTTAGTTCATTTGTTTTTTTATATATTTGAACACATAAAACAAGATTAATTATTACTCCATATATTTAGTTTATGCCTTATCTTCACAGCCTGGTTGTCTGCTCCACCTGCAGATAGCTTTTGTAGTAAGTAAAACACCTACAGGACCTATTTTTCATAGCATCATAGAATAGTTAGGGTTGGAAAGGAGGTGCTCCAGTCCCCCGATCATCCTCTGGCCCTCCTCTGGACTTGTTTCACCAGTTCCATGTACTTTTTATGTTGAGGACACCAGAATTGTGCACAATACTCCAAGTGAGGTCTCAGAAGAGCAGAGTAGAGGGGCAGGATCACCTCTCTCGACCACTCCTGGGCTCCATCAAAAGGGTGCAGCCCAGGATGCAGTTGGCTTTCTGGGTTGTGAGTGCACACTGCCAGCTAATGTTCATTTTTTCATTAACCAACACCCCCAAGTCCTTTTCCGCAGGGCTGCTCTGAATCTCTTCTCTACCCAGCCTGTAGCTGTGCCTGGGATTGCACCAACCCTGGTGTAGGACCTTGCACTTGTCATGGTTAAACTTCATCAGGGTGGCACCAGCCCACCTCACAAGCTTGTCAAGGTCCCTCTGGAGAGCATTCCTTCCCTTCTGTATGGCATTCCTTCCCTCCAACATATCAACCGAACCACACAGCTTGGTGTCATCAGCAAACTTGCTGAGGGCACTCTCAATGTCCATGTAACCGACAACGATGTTGAACAAGACCAATCCCTAAAGGAAAGCATTTTGCCCTTTTGCTATAAAGAGCAGTGTCAGACATGTCGAGCAGCAGAAATGTGGCTACAACCACGTTCCCTGAAGCTCTTCTTTTGAGACTTTGCTCAAAAATATTTATAACTAAATTATGTGAGATTAGTTTCAATTAACTCATAGTTGATACTTCCTCAAGCTGAACACATGCCATGAAGATAGTTACCTTCTTGTAGTATTTATGTACTTCTTAGTGTACAATAGCATCTTGATATTAATTCTATTGGTTTAAATATTGTATGAATCTGAACTGAGATTGGGAAACCCTTGTGCCAGGCACTGTATATATCTAATGTAGTTAATAAATTATTCCTGTCCCAATGGGTTGAGAATGAAAGTTGCTGAATAGACACAGAAGAAAAATTTCTCTAAAACATAGACAGAGCATAATATTTTGATAATATTTTGTACACAGAAAATGCGGGTTTAAACGGACATTCTCTTTTTGCGTAATTCAAGAGAATGGTAAGTATGTTGGCTGCACGGAGGATGGAGTTTCTCCTTTCATGTGGAGCTGCATGGAGAAGACAAGGGACAGTGGGTACATATTGCGCGGGAAAACATTCCGTCTCAATCTAAGAAAGCAATTTTTTACAGTGAAAACAATCACTGGAACAACCTTTGCCACAGATGTGGCATTACTGGAAGTTTTCAAGATAGGGTGTTAAATAATCTCACCTACACTCCCTTTTCCTCAAAATGACCAGATATTCCATCAAGATCCCTTCTTGAAAGCATTTCCCAATGTGTGTTTTCCAAGTTTTCTTGTAGCTTTCTTCACTTTCTCATAATAAAAGTGATTTGAGCAGCTCTTGGTTATGTTTTTAGCAAAATGTAAAATTAAATGCTAAAAATCTTTCTTTACACTATGTTCTTTAAATCACTAAGTCATTGTTTTCCTTACTGAGCATTTTCTCTGAACATTTTTGATTTTTTACCTTCCACTTTCATCTAGTTTTCAGCATGTTCAGTCTGCATGGTACTGTAGAAAGATCTTGTACTTCGGATTCTAACTTTTGTCACCTCTGTCTTTTTAATGGGCTGTGGCTGTGTTTTCAACCAATCTATGTTTGATATGTCAGATATTAGAAACTAAATGAGGTCCAGATTACTTGGATAACACTTGGAGAATACAGCAGGAGGGGTATAATTCTTGTTGTTTAATTGTGAGGTATTTTTCCAATTCATGGGTCAAACGTAGAGGTACTTCTGAGCATATGCACTTCCTGAGTTAGGAAGGATAGGGAAAACTCTCACATAAATACTGCTTATTTGACAGCAAGTTTTCTGTATTGTAGTTATTACATATATTACTACTATTAGTTGTAACACCTTGTATTTTACTTGTGTAACTGACTTAGAAAATGAGAACTTCTATGTCTTTTTTCCCCGTAAAAATCACGGTTAAAAATACTGTATGTTTATAATAAGGAGCTGTCATGGTTTAGGCCGTAAATCAGTCACGCATTTTGCTACATGGAGAATCGAAAGAATGCAACTCCCACAGGTTGAGATAAGAACAGTTTAGTAACTAAGGT